>CAUOFW020000824.1:0-184806 GCA_963454935.2 Ilex paraguariensis | reverse complement strand
TAGCTAAAAAATATAAAATATATTTAAAATACATACAATTTACCATAAAATTTACGAAGTAAAAGAAGATACATATGTGACAAATATCAAAATCAAACAAAAGACAGTCATCAAAATCAAATAGCAATGTGCAAAATAAACACTAAATAATTAAACAAACAACATCATCTAACAGAAGGTCATCCAACATCAGAACGTCATCCACCAAATAATTGAAAACTATAATACAACAAATAATACACAGAAGGTCGCTGCATCACTGATAAGAAGAGCTTTTTTTTTTTTAAAAAAAAAATTAATCAGAAGAGCACTGTTGCATCGAGCATAAGTCTGAGTGCCGACTGAGTCTGAACAGCTTGAGTGCCGCCTGAGCAGTGACTGCCACCTGAAACAAAAGTCTTAACAGCCTCGATCGATGGTCGCTTAAGTGACGCCTGAGCAGTGAGCACTGATCGCTGTCTCCCTTTAGCTGGTGAGAGGAAGAGCACTGATTCCTTTATGTGTCGCCTGAGTCTGAACGGCCTCCCTCTCTTCTCCTTCTCTACCTTTTCCCTTCTGTCATTTAGCCTATTTAGGGAAAAATCAAAATGCCCAAACCCAAATAAGAAAAAAAGTAGATTAATGGACTTTAAACCGGCTGGTTTTAAAAAATCGTCCGGTTCCGATTTTCTCCAAAAATCGGCCGGTTTGACTGTGTTTATCTGGTTCCCTTCCTTATGTGGTTTAATTAGTCAATCGGACTGACTAAAATCCTGGTTCACAGTTGAATCGGTCAGACTGACTGGTCCAGTCATGTTCTGATAACACTGTATCAAACACAACCTAAATTATTCATGTTGACCGAAAGGCAATAGGCATTGATGTCACATATGATGCTAAAATTTTAAGTTTGATTAATAATGCTGGACAAACAGAAACCGTAAAAATTGACTAACAATGTTTCAAACTTCAACAATGAAACAAAATTTTGCCCTAAAGATGAATAATTTGACTTTTTATTTGAAACCAATTCAAAATGATTAGGAAGTTCATGATTAGTGAACTTCTCGACCACCTCTGGTACATGATTGATGGTGCATGTTAATACGAAAATTGCATGTTTAGCTATGATGCAAATTAAGATAGCAACATGGCATATAGGAACACTAATGCATGGACCAATATTGTTAGACACACTATTCTCGAGTTTGAGCTTTCAAATAGCCGACATATGCATAAGTTCAAAATCATATATTCATATTAGAGGTGTTGGGCGCCATCTATGACTCATGATTAAACATATTTTGAAGTCTAAACCATCCACTAATGATGAATCTGCACCAATAAGAAAGTCAAGTGAAAAACTACGGACACATGATAATACTAGAATTATAATCACTTGCCCACAATTATCTAAAATTGAACTTACCCTAAAATACAAATTAGGGGCACCACTGTGCTTACTGAAGCATGCTCCTTTATGCAAATGAATTTAACTAAACTAATAATAGTTTTCAATAAATGTTTTTTAAAATGTAGTTTAAAAAAGATAAATATAAACATGTTACTAAATAACATACCACTCACAAAAAACATTCATTGTTATTCAAGGGAATAGTACATCCTCAAAGATCACAGAAATGCTAACACTTGGTATAAAATCAATAATGGTCAATTTTAAGAGAAGATTTCTGAACAAGCTTGCCAATATAGACTAAAGCATCAAAACAAATGGGATTCTATAAACAAGGCTAGCGACAAATAGCAGTAAGATAACATACAAAACAATCAATGATGACAACAGTTTTTGGTCAGCAACGACAACAAATAAGAAGAACCTTTGGCTTGGGTTCGTCCAGATCGTGAGGGTGAAGCCTTAAGAAGACTAAGAAAATAAATAGACACTTTCCCATAGACTCTTCAGTACACAACAAAAATACATTTTATCTTTTTGAATTCTCCGAAGTATGCCACAAGCGAAACATGTATAAGCCGTCTCTCTTGGAGTGACGAAACTCCAAGAGGTCCATAAACATCATGTTCATTAATTGACAATGGAATTTTCATGATAAAATTTAAGAGTACTGTCTTTTCAGTTGATTTATTTAAGATCCTAATTGCATTTTAAAACTGATGGGAATAGGCACGGTCAAGTAATATATCAGTTAAAGTAGGAATTTATCATGGATACAATGAGCTTTGTAGCATCAACTAAGGTTAAAATTGAAAATTAATTTTTTTTCAAGTAAACTTCTTTATAAATAATATAGATATAGATAAATATAAATATAGATCTACATAATATTTTTATTACAACAATAATTACAAGATTTAAAATTTTTATTAATTATACAAAAGATAGTATAAGAATTAGTTATTCTATTAGGGGTATTTTAGTCAGTCAAAATTTTTTCACTTTTGTTGACATTTTATAATAACTATTTGGTGCACACGTGCATTGCACGTGGACCATTGTAAAAAGATGAGGCTTAAGTTTATACATATCTGGTTAATAAATTAACATACAATGTAGAATAATCAAAGAAAAAACAAATTCATACATCACTTGAATTGGCTACTTGGATGAGAAAGGACTAAAGGTTAGATCAATAAAGCCAATTATGTTTGTAATGTCATCAAAATATGACCAGTGTATCGGATATATGGAAACATTAAAAAATAAAATAAATATTAAATTTAAGACACATAATTGCCTTGAGATAGAGGTTACCTATTGCAACATTTAGTTTTAAAATAGGCACATGACCTATAAAACATCTCGTAGAATAGACTAAATATATGCTAAGCAAAACTCAATGTCCCGATAAGCTTAATAATTTATATCATCTGAATGCTAAAATGAAACATTTTTTTTTTTGGTCAGAAAAATGGAACAATGTCAATATGCTTTTTAACAAAATATTATCTAATCATAGACTAAGCTTGTAATAAAGGAAGCAGTAAATGTAATAAGTGTCCATCAACCAAAATAATGCTTCAAATGGTTCATTTAGAGTTGTACACACAAGAGTGAAAGAAGTAAAAAAATAAAAAACCTAAAGTCTCAAAGATAACATGCGGCAACAGAACAAATTAAATTAAGGTTTGAAAATGCTTAGCACATTATGAATTACAAAGGAACATCATATGTGATTGCACTTCTTCTAATCTTGTGCGAATTATGGTTTATTCTAACAAACCAATTGTCGAATGTCCTTAACTGCGATTATTGCCTTTGGGCCTATTGTAACAAAGAGATAGCATATGACAATTACAGAAATTAACATACAAAATGTATCATAACAAAGTATAATCCCCATACCAAAAAAATGAGATGAAAGCATTTGAAGGAACAAGATGTTCATCACTAAACCCAACATGCCTCTTTCCAAGCATTTAGGAAGTTATGAAGATCCTCATTTTCGCATGATAAGATGGTATTTATCAAACAAAATAGTACCATTAGAAAACAAAAAAAACCACAATTGGAAGATAGGTCTAAAAATTGATTTTTGTCAAAACAAAACATTATTTTTAGAAATATTCAAACCCATATGACCTCTGTGTGTATGTTTATGTATTCATGGTTTGGTGTCAAACAAAATTTTACCATTCAAAAAATAGAAGAAACACAATAAGGGAGCTAAATAAGCTGATAAGTGTTAAGAAAATAATTTTCAGAAAAACACAAAATAAGCACTCAAAACACAAAAAATCTCGAAAATCAAGAAATTACATAAATAATATAATGTAAAAAGTTATTAAGCTTTACACAAGAACCATCCCATAATAGAGATGAAAGAAAATTGTTGCAAATAAATCAACCTTTATCAATTAAGACAAAATAGAGCTAAATGAAACTTGAGAACCATATATCAGCTTTCTCTAAGAAGAATGAAGGAATAGTAAGGGAAAACATGATCAAGAAAAAAAAAAACTTGCCAACATTCTAGATTTTCACAAATAGAAATTATCTTTTAGAATTACCTAAATTACATGGGTTCATTTCTACCTCTTCACAATATATCAACTCACAAATCAATAGTTGCCTCTATGATTAGAAAAATTCAACCAATCTAGTCCAACTGAATTAATTCTAAATTTGATTTAAAAAAAAAAAATACTCCTTTCTTGATTGTAGTTTCATGTTGATTGAACTTTCTCTCAACACAAGGGTCGTTATAAATTCTTGAAAGCTCATTTTAGTGCTATGTATATATATATATATATATATATATTTGCTGAAGTTGGGGTCGTACTATTCTACCCTCTATTAGTCCTATGTTGTTACTCAATCAATTAAAATCTGAATATACCTTATATATTTTTAGCATGTTTTAACACAATTGACTCCTTTATTACCTCTAAATTTTAAAAGAAAAAAGTGATTTCAATGAAAGTGCCTCGTCAAAATCTAAGGTATTCAGACAACAACACCACCAACATGACAACATATGTTGTCTTATAATAATAAAGCACTAACCTAGAATAATATGGAAAAACAAAAGTACTACTAAGTCATTCTAAGAAATGGTATGGACCTAAAGTAAATGACTCTCTTATCAACCAAGAGTATGATAAGCATGCTTGGGCAAGATGGAGCAATGATATTAAGCATTAGAATGTACAATGATAATGTGATATTTTAGTGTGTTGGTCATATAACTTGAGATGATTTATTAAAATTCTTTCTTTATGATGAGAACATGCAAATGAGTTTTTTCAATTTTTTAATTTTCATGTGGAAAAAGACATTTTCTAATTTCAATAAATGACCTTTTAGACAATCCAATTTAAAGTTTAGGTCATATACATTATATACTTTCAAGTTGCACATTATGATGGAAGTAAAATAAGAAACATTAATTTTATTTTTTAGGAAACATTCAAACAGTACTAATCCCATTAACCAGGCGTGACACATGTAGTGGAAGGAACAAGTTTCAGAATATATAACATGAAAAGCTACTTAATTACAAAAAACTCTATAACAAAAGTTTCAAGAATGTCAATTGAGATCAAACTCCAACCGTATATCAAATACAAACAAGCGTTCTTGCTATTGATGCAAGCTAATCAGATATAAGGTTTGGAGAGTTCATTTTGTTAGTACCTAAATCAGCAGCTATTTCTTAAGAGTTTACGACTTCGTCATATTAGTTCAATTTATGCTGGAGTTCTTCCTACTTTGTGGTTCTACACCTAATCATAGAGGTTACATCTTCAGCAAATGAGAATTAAAGGTTTGGGAACCCCCCCCCTTTTTTAAGAAAGAAGAAATTGTATTGAATGAATTAAAGAATTACAAGAAACAAAGGGTTAAAATCCCAATTTACACCACCACTAAATGGCTTTAATCCTTCAAAACATGACAACATGTCAAGAACTTCTCCTTCAACAGCACATCAACCAACAAATTAGCAAGCAAAAGCAAGGTTCTAACAGAATCAGCATACAGCTGCACGCTAGGCATCATTATCATCCATAGTCACAAAAGGTTTGAGAAATCCCTAAGTGACCACATTTTAGATATATCCATTTAGACCCTATGCCCCTTGCGTCAGTAGGAACAAAGTATGTCCTATTTTGGGTCAAGGAGAACAAGAAGAAGATAAAATTAGTAAATTGAATTAGATAAAATTATACATAATAAACAGTGGTATACTCACAGAATCAACAAATAACATATATCAGGTCTATATATCAAAAAGAGTAGAAAGAAATAAATTAAACACCTGGTTTGGGCATACATATCTCTACCACTTGCTTTGAAATGCCTTAGTTCATCCACAATCACAGGAGAAGAAGGCTTTAGATTAGTTGCTCCAAAAGCATTTTCTTATTTGGTGCTCCCAATAGAAATGCTCAGAACCCTCCTTGACTCGCCTAACCATGTGTATGTTTTCTCACCAATTACAGTGTACACATAATTCCAAAAAGGCGGGCATGGATCCAACCATCTAGAAATAACTAAAGGAAAATATTAGTCCATATCCTAAAAAATGGTTCAGAATGCACACTTCATCTGATGCATGTTATCACCTCAAATGCTATTAAATTTGAAACACAATTGTGGGATAAAAGTTGTTATTCATGTGCAAAGATATCACTTCGAATTTCCAGCCTTCAAGCCTCATCTGCAAGAATACACTTTCCATGTTTGAAGGCAACATGATATTAAAACCACCACATCCACAAAATTACAATCTCATGTAATTAGAATCTCTCACTGGAAGCCACAAAATAACAGCTTTACATAATGATTAAATTTTTGTTAAATATGAATTAAACATCTACTTGTGATGGGTCAACTAAAAAACAGAGTGTTTGGATTTGCTTCGTATAACAGAACTGAACCAACATTTAACAAGTGCGACCAATGACACCTCTATTTTTACCGCCACCATATCCTAAAAATGCAATTTTGAGTAATTAGAATAAAAATCGCAATGAATAATGTTTGGCTTAATGAACTGGAAAATTGATCCTAAAAATAAAATAAAAATTGGAAAACAAAATAACTGAAAATTGTCTCAAATGTGTAATTCAAATAAAAATAAATATAGCAATCGACGAGACTTCCATTTTCACTGCCACCATATTCTCAAAAATATAATTTTGAGTAATTAGAATAAAAATCGCAACGATGAAAGTTCAAAACCAATATATACACTCATCAACTCCTAAATCCAAGAACAAAAATTAGACAAAAATAACAAAAAATATTTGTTGCGAAAACAACAGGGAAAAGACAGATTAATATCTGAAAAAATTATTTAAAATAGAACAAATCAAATTTTATACATTCAAACTATGTAAAAGCACCGTCTAATCTTACAGTTTCATTGCCACCAACCACCAACTTAATAAAAAAGGACACCAATACCACCAAGTATAAGATAAATTAAAACAAGAAATATTGCAATCAGCATAATAAAAAGAACAACACGACCAAGTATACAAGAACTTAAAATAAGAAGTAGCATATAAGAAAATCTGAAGAATTACATCATTAATAGAGGTTTTAGTATTGTATAACCCAAAGCAATGTATCGTCTATTCACACATAAAATCCACATTAAAAACACTATTTTAATCTAATATTAATCAAATAAACAAAACAAAGAAACCAGAAACAAGGGAAAGACAGCCAACAACCAATGCAATTAAAACCCAAGAACAAGAAGCCATCGAGAACATAACTATTGTTCATTTCACAAAGAATAAGTGAAGTAAGAGAGACCTTCGGAAAGAAGTCCCTGAGCGGCTCCCTAACTTTCATTGAGACGCCACTAGCGCCAATGGAGGAGAAGTAGGAGGATTAGCTCCATCTATGTCTTCTTTTGCACTTTCAATTTCATGGGAAGGCAAATACGAAAGAGAAAAAGAGGGGGAAGGAGAGAGAGACCCTATAGAGGAGGACTTAATGGAATTTGAAATGTAGAAGGCCGAAAATCTGTAGGGCCACTAAGAGAGCATTAAAGAGAACATAGGGAGATGGGGAAGATGAAGAGAGGGAGCATGGTTGTTTGTTCAGAGAGAGAGAAAGAGAGAGAGCGAAGTGTTGTACTAACTTGTAACGGCAGAAAAAGTGGGAAACAAAGGTATTAATTTGGGTTTAGTGGATCATTATTATGAAGGATTTGAAAGACATACTTCTATTTTTGGAGGGTAAAAGAGAAAAAAAATGTTATCCACATATGCTGATATTTTAAAATAGTATATATATAGATATAAATATACACACACATATACATATATATAAATTAAATGAAAAAAGGGTACTATAGACATTAGTAGTTGTATTAAGGTTATTATAGTCAAACAAAAGTTTTTTCACTTTTGTTGACATTTTATAATAGTATAAATATAGATTAATTCTACATACTAAATTTAAGGTTTGAACATGTTATCCTCTCAAAAATTTGTTCCACTTGGTATCTTCCGTTACTACTTTTTTTTTTCTTTTTTCACAACCATACCCCAGCACCCACCAATAGAAATCATGGTCCTACACTACCAGGTAGGGTGATACACCGATGCTGATAGCAAACTTTTACGTGGAGGAAGTGGTTTTGTTTTCGGCGTTCAAGAAGTGATGGAAATGGTCGTACAAGTTTTTGCATGGATGTCGAAGTAGAGATGACTTGGTGGGTTTTGGGTTGTTGTATTTGGGTGGTGGTAAAAGTCAATGTTGTGGTGGGACTAAGGTGGTTGTGGGGCTATGGTGGAGGTCGAGGTGCTGTTGCTTGTTGTCGTTAGTTGGTCATGGATAAGGAAATGCAACTTCATGGGTATCTCAAGTGATAACAGATATAAACTGTAAATTCAGACGTCTTGAGTTTGAATCTTAGCAACCTATTAGAGTTAGATCATAAGAGATTTATCCTTCATTAATATCCTAATCCCAACGTGGATGACTTGCCTTTGACCAGATAGGGGAGAGGATTAATCAAAGTGCGCGTAAGCTGGCCCTGACACCCCTGATTGTTGAATCCAAAAAATAAAAAAATAAAAAAAATAAGTGAATACTTGACTAGAATAGGGATATCCAATGGTTTCATAGTTATTTTAATTTGGAATAGGGATGTTCTTAACATAATTTGAACTGAATTGACACATATATCATACTAGTTATTCTCCGTTCCTAAAAGCATGGAATAAATTACATTCAAAATTAAATTACAAAAATAGAGGAAAGATAAAGAAATTTAAGTATCGATTATAGTGGGGGGTGAGCGGTGGTAGTGGTGGTAGGCGATAGTGGTGATGATAAGAGACGATGATGGTTGTGCTGGGTAAGGCGATGACTGTGGTGGTGGTAGCAATTGTGGGTGACAATGGTGACGGGGGTGATGGGTTTTGAGTGACGATGATATTAGTGAAGACTTCTGCCCTCTCTCTTCCTCTCTCACTGTGTGTTGAAATGAAAAGGCTGCCGTAATAGGTATTGATTTTCTTTTCCTTGATCTTTTTTCTTTAAGGACCTGGTTACCTTTTGTTCTACTTATTATATTTTGAGATTATTTATGTTTATTTAATTGGGTGACATCCTATTTTCCAAAGTGCTCCGCTTGTCTCATTTTTTATTCTGGTCTTTGCTAATAGTTTATATTTTATTTAATCACTGAAGAATGCTAATTTTTTGGGTTATAAGACTGTTTTATAATGTGTGACATAATGAAGAAAGATGTTAACAAAGACAATAAATCAAATGTCATTTGCCCATAGTGTGCTTCTGATCAATTTCATCTAGCATGAGTAGTTATATGCATTGGATTTATGTTTCTTCTTATCCCTATGGGCCATATCAATTTTTTGACACAGACAAACTTCCAACTAAATTAGAACTTCCACCCAGTTAGGGTGACCTAATCAACCATGCTTTTTTACTTTGATTTTTTTAATCATAGGAGAAAACTTTAACATTTATACTTACGCAATTTTTCAACGAATTTGAGTTAGATATCAAGGGACAAGAAAATTTTATGCTGTTGTTATTGGTCTAAATAAATTTATGTTACACATTTCTCAGCCCGAAAATTCTACCATGAGGCAAGAGAAAAAAGATGACAAAATTTTTTAAACTCAAGTAATTTAGTTGTTGGTTAGCTGTTTTATATTGTTTATTTATGAATACAAACCTTGTGTTTATTATATTAGCTTGTAAATCACAATTGAAAATAGTAGTTGTGCACCGATTATACTTGCCATTGCATTTACAAAACCTTAATTTTCTTATAACAACTTTGTTGAGAATTTTTCAACTGGTTATTTTTCTAGAATTTGTTCTCAATGTGGAGAGATGCATTCAAACTATTGATTATGAATATTGTTTTACCCTTCTTGTATTGATTTGTAGATATTGAACAAAAGGAAGTCAAGAGACATAGACGTAGATATTAGATACTCAACTCCCACATTTTTATCTTACTTCAATAGAGTCAAATATTAATATATTCATAACACAATTGTTCTATCAACTTACATGCAAAATTTATAGGATAACCATTGTTTGGTGTTTAGTTTAGATGACAAAAATCTACTTATGGTTGTTGTATGTTTAGATTTGTTTGATAAATGAAAAATTGAATTATAAGACAATATTAATCTATTAATTTAAATTAACCGTCTAGCATCTACAAACATTTGAGATAGAATAAGTTACAATAAAGCTAAATGATTTAGGTGATCTCTCTAATCTTAAAATATATAGTGAATAGTGCACATTTTATTTGTCTTGTGAATAATAACTTGCTATGAAATGAAACACGTCATTGGGTACTATTCTCCATATGAACAGTTCAAGGTTCTAACAATAAGGATTTGTTTTGTTTACAACAAATTATGATTAAAAAAATGTGCCTATATGTTTTGGTCATGTTCTCTCTGTTGGTTTATGGAGAAACAGTAAATTGTCTAAATTTATTATTTTTAGATTAATATTTAGCAATGTAAAATGCTAGATTGATACCGGAACAAGATTTGAAAATACTATCTTAATCACAACAAAAGAGAAAAGAAATTTTCCTGTAAAAACTTTTGATGAATACCTACAAGAACATAGAGAAAAAATTGAGGGTTTATATGATTAAATAACACTTTCATATTCAAAACAATTCACGTGCAACGCACGTATACACCAACTAGTTTCTTAAAATGTAAAGATATGGTACATGGACAAAGCTATAGGATAATGCAACAAGTTCGAATATTGACGGTTAACTAACTGATAGAATATTATACAAACCGTCGCATACAGTGTAATTTCATAAATAAGAAGGAACATTCGGGTAATTATTAGAAACCCAGGGTATCATTGTAAACATTGTACTATAACTAATCTACATAATACTTAAAAGGATTAATCTACACTTTGTACCCTACAAGATTCTTAAATTCTCAACTTGCACTCAATAAAATTAAAATTCTCACATTGTAACCTCAATCAAATAAAAAATGTCGCAATGTAGTCCAAAACTAACTTTTCCTTACCTTTTTGCAATTTTGTTTTGTGTATTTTCCGTGTTATCCTATTTTTATGCACAACTGTTTGTCTAGTACTTAATTTTAAGTGTTTTTAATGAAAAATTCAGAGCACATTACTACATTTTTTGTTTGAATGAGAGTGTAATATGAAAATTTCAATCTTTCATTGCATAAATTGAGAATATAAAGATCTTTTGGTGTACAGTTAATTTGTCACTGCTTAAAATAATCGATCTGCAAGCCCATGATAGAAACTCCTGGACGGTAATTTAACCCCTCTCAATCCGACGGCCAGAATCGATAGCAAACAAAACAGGGAAGCTTTTCAGAAACCTTGAAATGGGTTGAATTTACAAAGCCCCGTGACTAATTATATTCCGATGTTGACATAATTGGAATATTCATATATTACATATGCCGACACTGGTATCTTGAATTCCTTGCTCCGTGACACCATGAAATCCGAGTTTACCAATGTGCATGGTTGTTGCTGATTGAGCTTGACATTAAAACCTTAGTTTTTTTTTTTGGTTTAAGAGGATAAGAAATCTTGTTTGTTTGGACCTGAACTTATTGAATGACTTTTTCACCAGTTTTTTGGATAAAAAAAACTTCTTTTACAGTAAGAAAAAATTAAGCTAATCCAAGGGTTTGCAACAAAAAATCAAAATTTTCAAAAATATTTCAAACCGTTTTAAGAATTTTTTTAACTTTAACTTTTTAATTTTATTTTTTAAATCTCTGTTTTGTACCCAAAAAAATTAACTGCAAAACAGACCCAATATGAGAACGAAAAATCACGTGTTCAACTCTCACAACTATTCAAATAATTAAAAAAATTTTACATTTATCACCAAAATTTGATCTGCATGTGTGGGGGTTATTAAAATATCTAAATACTTAAATTACACTTTCTAGCACTTTAACGTTTAAAACAAATAGTGGTTTAATACAATAACATGTAGCTTGAACGACTCCGGCTAATTAAGTCGGTTGATTAATTCTAATTAATCTATATATTTTTTTCTCATCCTATCACATCCGTAATTCAACGCTCAGGATTTAGTGTGCTACTCCTATATATAGCACCATACTAGTTACTTACAGCTTGCAAAGCCTTCTGAATAATTCATCTCCTCTTAGGGCTGGTGCTTTGCCAAAAAATGGGTTTAGTTGGAACTCAAAAACCTCATGCAGTGTTGGTTCCATACCCAGCACAGGGCCATGTGAACCCTTTGATGCGACTTGCCAAACTTCTACACTCAAGAGGCTTCCATATCACCTTTGTCAATACAGAATTTAACCACAACCGTTTGATTAAGTCAAACGGACCGGAATCTGTGGAGGGCTTGCCTGACTTCAAGTTCGAGACCATACCGGATGGTATGCCACCATCAACTCGTGATGCAACCCAAGATGTACCACAGTTATGCTACTCGACTAGAAAGAACTGTTTGGTTCCGTTCAAAGAATTATTAGGAAAGTTGAATTCATCTTCCGACATACCCCCAGTTACGTGCATAATTTCAGATGGAGTTATGAGCTTTGGTGTGAAAGCTGGGGAAGATATGGGCATTCCAGAAGTTCAATTCTGGACTGCTTCTGCTTGTTCCTTCATGGGATACTTGCACTATCGTGAACTTATCAAAAGAGGCATTTTTCCATTTAAAGGTAAACTGAAGTTCCCTTTTTTTATCCTTTTCTCGTATGATTAATGAAGCATTTCACTGACTTGAAAAAGCAAAGAGTTTTCTTCTTGAATTAAGTCTGAGAGAGACTCATTCCTTGCTAACTATCAAGTCAGACTTGTTAATGAACTGACTTTGGGTTCCGTAGTGCTTGCAATTAAAAGATTATAATTAATCACAAAATATAATCGATTAAAGTTATAACTTTTAACGGTCAAGTTTTTTACCAAAATTTTCCTTCTTGTACTATAATGCTATCTATGAATATTAGCGTTTGGCCTAATCATTAATGCTATAGTGACCAAATTTTAAGATTAAATTTGAAGTTCAAATGACATGACAGCTGACTTGGATTTCTTTTTTTGGTACTATGTTATTTGGATCCCAATAAAAATTTCAAATAATATGTTATCATGTCATTTGAACTCTAAATTTAGTCTCAAAATTTGATCAATATAGCATTACTCTTGGCCTAATAGCTACCGCAATTTGCCGTATATGCCGTGTATAATCAAACACTATGCCGTGTATAATCAAACACCTAGATAAATGACAGAATATAATATTGAAATGGATTGTTACACTTGCTCCTATGTTAATTTGATATGGTATGATGTGCCTTTCTTTGTCTCGTCTTTGTCAAGATTTTGCTAGCTGGTTCGGCAGCCAATAATCCCAGGAAAGTTGGACTTACTTTTGACTTTTCCAAAAACCACTCAAAAATTGGTGATAGAGAATATTTTTAAATTTTTTTTCTTTCCATTCAAATCACAAACACACCATTCCAAATTTGCAGATAATATGACACTTTTTTATAGTCCTCTTTTTTTTTTTTTTTTTAACATGAATTTTTTATAGTCCTTAGATCTGTTCATATACCCCATTGATTTATTTTCAAAAAAAAAAAAAATAGGTTAATTGGAAAAATATAAATCTATATTTCTTCAATATAATTGTTTAAGGAATAAATTAATCAAAACAATTTGGTCTATACCCAAGGGCCAGTTATAATCCTTGGACATGAAGATCATACAAGTAAATCCTCATATAATATACTCTAAACCCTTCAATAATATACTCTAAATACATGAATTAGTATATTTCTGGTATCTATAGCTGGTTTAAGCAGCATGGCTTTCTTACTCCAAGTCTTATGCTTGATCAAAATTTCACTTTAATTTGATGCATCCCAGATGATACCTACAATACTGATGGCACTCTTGATTCACCTATTGATTGGATTCCTGGCATGAGAGACATAAGATTCAGAGATCTTCCAAGTTTCTTCAGAACCACCGACCCAAATGACATCATGTTTGACTTCATGGGAGAGGAAGCACATAACTGTTTAAATGCTTCTGCTATAATTTTTAACACTTTTGATGCATTAGAACGTGAGGTGTTAGAGGGATTCATATCCAAGTTTAATTATCCCAACATTTATACAATAGGGCCACTTTCACTACTGGGTAGGCATGTGCTAGAGAGCCAAGTCATGTCACTTAATTCAAGTTTATGGAAGCCAGACTCAGATTGTTTGAAATGGTTGGATCAAAAAGAGAGGGACTCAGTAGTGTATGTGAATTATGGAAGTGTGACAACCATGACTAACCAACACTTCAAGGAATTTGCATGGGGGCTTGCAAATAGCAAGCAACCATTTCTATGGATTGTTCGGCCAGATATCGTGCAGGGTGATTCGGCCATGTTGCCTAAAGCATTTCTCGAGGAGACAAAGGATAGAGGATTATTAACCAGTTGGTGTGCACAAGATGAAGTTCTAGCCCACCCAGCTATTGGTGCCTTTCTGACTCATTGTGGATGGAACTCTACGATAGAGAGCATATGTGGTGGCGTTCCTGTGATCTGTTGGCCTTTCTTTGCTGATCAGCAAACGAATTGTCGATACTCGTGCGTCGAATGGGAGATTGGAATGGAGATCAATAATGATGTGAAGAGAGAGGAAGTTGAAGAACTTGTCAGAGAGATGATGAAAGGGGAGAAAGGGAAGAAGATGAGGAGCAAAGCTAAGGAATGGAAGAACAAAGCAGAAGAGCTACTTATGTTGGGGGATCATCCTATGATAACTTTGATAAATTTATCAAGAAGACTCTTCATCATGAAGAGAAGTAACAAACCCTGGAAGATACTATTTCTACTACTTATATATTACAAGTAGAATGCATGGTATGTAAGATAATGGTTGAATTTAGTCATCAATAATACTACTTTGGCTTAATTATTGTCTCAATTCACTATCGTTATTGGATTGACAATGGATCTCAATTGGTATTTGGATGCACTGGTAATTCAATGATAATAGTGGATCAAATCGACAAATTACGTCAATAAACCAAATCTTAATATCCTTACTCAGTTATGGAAGGGTTTGATTGTGTCTATCGTGCATTGCATTTTTTATTAACTAATCAATGTGTTTTTGTGTTGCATTTGTGATCTAATTTGGTGATTTATTCTATATGATCTAATTTGGAGGGTACTAACCCTATATGATCTTCTTAATTAGATAATTCATAGCATTTAAATTGAGTCTCAACTTAAATTGAATCAAGAAAATCTTAGGGCCCCATTTTGCATAATAGAAACCTTGATTGACATTGGTATATCATTGGGTTACTATAATTGAATAATCTAAAAATTAGTAATCTAAATTGAGAATATAGTTACCATTGCAATCAAATTCTAATGGATATCTTAAATGTAGTGTCAATTGTTGTCATCTCATACCCAGTTGGATGGGTACCTAAAAATGGCATAGAACTCAAAATGTAGCTCCTTCCAAAATCAGGGTCTATTCATTCCAAACTGTCCATGGGCAATTTTCATTTAAAATGAGAAATGCACAACATGCCACGGGTCTTTGTTTGCGAGAGGACCATGAGATGAGATTCGGTCCAAGAAATATAACATAACCACCAAAATTTGAAGAGCGGCGAATGGGAAGACAAATGTCTATGGTGTCTTTGAGATATCAGAGAATTCGTTTGACAGCAATACGATGAATATGTGGGAGCTTGCATGTATTGACATACTTTGTTGATAGAAAAGTAGAGATCTGGGTGGGTGATTATGACATATTGCAAAACTCCGGCAACACTTCGATAAAGCTAAGCATCACATAACGACTCACCTTTAGTGCTCCGAAGTTTGACTTAATAAGCAAAACGGTTTTGAAAGGGGCTTAGCGGTATCCATTTGACATTTTTTGAGAAGGTCCAAAATATATTGTTGTTGGGACAGAAGGAGCCCATGAGAGGTAGGGACAACTTCAATGCCTAGAAAGAAGTTGAGGCTACCTAAATCTTTGATTGCAAACTCGTGCCCAAGGTGAAAAATATGATCATTAATAGAGGAGGTTGGGTTGTCAGGAATTACCGATTAACATTATTTGTTTACACCAACTACACATTAACATAGTATAGAAACTGATTGTGTATAAATATGTCACTATCAAAAAAGTATTGGGTATATAGATGTCTCCACCATTAAGAATTGAAGGGGGTGGCTCCCTTAGTGACACGTGCAATTACATTAAATGAACCCAAGTGAAGGTGACAATACTAGTCACGTGACAAAGACATCATCATCAGATTAAAGCCAAGCTGCTCAAAGAGCTTGAGAAAAAAGAGCAGAGGTCGGTCATCATCATGACCGAGCTGTTTCAAACAGTAAACGAAGAGCTAAAGAGATGCCTATAACTCAGGCATTCCGGTTAAACAAATGTGCACAATTATAGGCTTGGTAAGAGGAATTGCTAGAGAGATCTTAGCAACTTCTCAAATAGAGTCGCCTAATTGGAGGAAGGTGTATCACCTTGAATCAAGAATCATGAAAACCTAACTAAACAGGGAACTATAAAAGGCACAAAGAGTCAAGGTGAAAGGTACGCTAAACTCTCCTTATCTTCTTGTAATTTGTTCAGTCTCATTACTGACTTAAGCATCAGAGTGCCTTCTATCGAAACACTTCGATTCTGGGCAGTTCGTTCATTTGACAGGAAAAGGATGACTGGGAGATCAAGTTTAAAAGCACGCCCTAATCAGAAACATCAATCCTTCATATTTGTGAGAGGTTTGTCAGTTTTTACCTTTTACATTTGTGGCGCTGTCTGTGAGAAGATTCTCATCAATCCAAATGAAAAAGCCAATGTCAAGATTGAGAAGTGCCACCAGATCACCTGTAGGCAATTTTGCCTTGGGGGATTCCGATCCAAATTACAGGGTGTCGCTTCCATCCGATAGCGAAGTTAGGATTCATATGGATAAAAGCCCATCTAAACCCCGTGAGGATGACGGGTTGTCCTCAGCAAGTTTCAGACCGTCTAGACAATAGAATCAACAACACACTGACCGTGGTGAATCCCTCCATACCGAGGGGGAGAATCACTCACTGGCAAAGTTGGTTCACTACCTGCAGGATCGGCTTAGCGCGCATGATAAATTGTTTAAGAAGTCCTATGCTAGGGAAAAAGATCTAATAAAAGAAATGAAGAGTTAAAAGCTAGATTGAAGGAAATGACTAAGAGAGATAAATGTAACAAGGACAACCGACAGGAGAGTCCCGAGAAGAAGAGAGGTAGAAGAAAAAATGCCAAGGAAGATGAGTCCAAGCAGAAAAGGCATCGAGCGTAGGAGGAAGATTCTTGGAAGCAATTCATTACTAAAGAGCTTAACAACTGTCTGAAGAGACTAGAGTAAAAATCGGCTAGGGACCTAGATAGGAGAGCAACCGGAGAATATGGAGACGGTACAGAATCCTCACTTTTCACCATGTGTATCGAAATGGGACAAATTCTGAGTAAATTCACCGTCCCAAATTTTAAGTTATATGATGGAAAGACCAATCCAGCCTCCCACATCAGACATTACATGTAGCTTATGACCATTCATTGGAGGAATGAGCCGCTGATCTGTACCATCTTCCCCAGCAGCCTAGGGTAGTCAGTCATGAAGTGGTTCGATAGTTTACCTAAGGGTTCAGTTGATGGATGGGCTCAGCTCGCTGAACCATTCATATCTCGGTTCATAACAAGCAGCAAACAACCCAAAGATGTCGGGGCTTTGCTGACATTGAAGAAAAGGGGTAATGAAACTTTGAGAGAATATACTCATCGTTATTGAAAAACGATGAATGAGGTTGAAACTTGTAACCCCGAAATTGTTGTGGCATCCTCCAAAATTGGATTGCCGAAAGAAATCCCTTATATCAATCTCTGACTAAAAGGCCTACCATAGACATAGAGGAGCTAATGAAGAGGATCAAGAAGTACACAAAAGTCAACGATGATTTATCTAGAGACATTGGGAAGGAGCATCCCAGTAGAAAGCAGTTTAGCCGTGACAAACAGACCGAGCCCAACAGAGAAGTTAGAAGGAAGAAAGAAAAGGAAGGGTTTCCCCCGAAATCTCCCTTCATTGGAGTCAATACAGTATTTAAAGAGCCAATATACAAAATATTGACTCATATTAAGGCGAAGCCATATTTTAAGTGGCCTAGCAAGTTAACGGGAGATCCTTCAAAGAGGAATCCCAATTTTAGGTGCTCCTACCATTGGGATGTAGGCCATATGGTTGAGAATTGCCGATCTTTGAAGCAACATTTGGAAGAGCTAGTCCAGGCAGGGCATCTTGCCCACTTTATTGAGGATGGTGCTAGAACTAGTGGGGGGAGAATTGAACCCCAAGGGACCAGACCACGGTAGCAGGTGTGATAGATGTAATCTATGCCGCAACGAACATGCAAATGACGACAAGTAATACTGATAGGGCATACATTCAGGGAGCCGCGAAGGAGAAGAAAGTGTATGAGCTGCGATTATCCCCGAAGTTGGGAATAAGAGAATAAAGTTTGAGAACGATGCCGAGACGATCTGTTCTCTGAGTAGAATCTGGTTGGGATACACCAACCACACAATGATGCATTGGTGGTAACGCTCAGAATTGCTAACTATGATGTGAAGATATTGGTCGATCCAGGAAGCTCCTCTGAGATCATGTGTATGGACCTTTTCTGAAGCTTGGGTTAAAGCAACAAGATCTTAAGCCAGCCAATACCCACTGGTCAGCTTTAGTGGAAAAACAGTTCTTCCTAGAGGTAGGATCACTCTACCAGTAAAGACTGGCCCTGTAAGGGTCATGATCGAGTTTTTGGTGATAGACACGACCTCAGCATACAATGCCATTATGGGTCGGACCTAGTTGCATGAGATGTAGGCAATACCATCAACATACCACCAAGTGCTCAAGTTTTCGTCAGTAGAAGGAATAGTTAACATTCGAGGAGACCAGGTAAGTTCCAGAACTTGCTTATTATTGGCCTCAGGGAAGGGGCGGTGTAGAAAGTAGAGAGAAAATTTTGGCAGTCGAAACGGCGAAATAGCAACCAAACCTCGATAGGTCGGTTGATTCAACTGACCGAGCTATCGAGGTGGAACCTAAAGTACCTTTAGGCACTGAGCACAAACTAACCGACCGAATAGTAGAAGACTTGTCTAAAGTACCTTTAGACAAGGATGATGACAAACACTTTCTTCTAGGCGCCTCATTGAGGCCCGAGCAGAGAAATGAACTTGTTACGCTACTAAGAGAATATGTCGACGTATTCATTGAGCCTTTAGCAGAGAAATGAACTTGTCGCACTACTAAGAGAATATGCTGAAGTATTCGCATAGTCAATGTACGAAATGCCTGGTGTACCACCCAAGGTGGCTTGCCATCAATTGAACGTGGATTCTAGCTTCAAGCCGATCAAACAGAAACTTAGGAGGTCGGCACCACAACATCAAGAGGCAGTAAAGGAGGAGGTGGCATGATTATTGGAGTCGCAGACCATTAGAGAGGTTCAATACCCGACCTGGCTGTCAAACACTGTAGTGGTCAAGAAGAAAAATGGGAAGTGGAGAGTTTGTGTTGACTTCACCGACCTCAACAAAACATGTCCAAAAGACAACTTTCCTTTGCCGAAGATAGATCAGTTGGCGACGCAACTGTCGGATCATGAATGAATGAGCTTCTTGGACGCCTATAGGGGATATCATTAGATCCCACTTGCCGAACAGGATCACGAAAAGACTGTCTTGATAACACCTGAGGGGACATACTATTACAAGGTAATTCCCTTTAGGTTAAAAATGCTGGAGCAACCTATCAAAGGTTAGTGACAAAAATGATTTCCCACTTGCTAGGTAACACCATGAAAGTCTACATAGATGACATGGTGGTTAAAAGTCGAAGGGCCACCAATCATTGCTCTGACTTGAGGAGAACGTTCAACATACTTCAGAGATATAAAATGAAGCCGAATGCCTCAAAGCGTACGTTTGGTGTAGGCTCTGGAAAGTTCCTTGGGTTTTTGGTTACCCACCGAGGAGTGGAGGTGAATCCCGATCAAGTAAAAGCAATTACAGAACTAAAATCACCTTGGACAGTAAAGGAAGTACAACGACTATGTGGAATGGCAGTCGTACTTGGAAGGTTTATATCCCAAACCTCTGACAAATGCAGACCTTTCTTCCAATCAATCAAAGGAAAGAAGAGAGTATTTTGGGATCAGGAGTGCAAAGAAGCATTTATAAATTTGAAGGCATACTTGGCCTCCCCTCCGATTTTAACAACACCTTTACTCGAGGAACGCCTACTCATCTATCTGGCCGTGTCTGAACACGCAGTAAGTGGGGCACTCATGAGAGATGACCATGCAAAATTAAGTACTATATACTATGTGAGCAAGATGCTCTTGGATGCCGAATCAAGGTATACGCCATTGGAAAAACTTGTCCTTGCTTTGATAAACTCGACTAGATAGCTAAGACATTACTTCCAAGCACACCGAATTGTAGTACTCACTTACCAACCCTTGAAAGCCCTTTTTCATAAAGCCGATCTATCAAGATGCATCACAAAATGGGCTATAGAGCTTGGAGAGTTCGACATTGTATTCAAGCCGAGAACTGTAATTAAGGGCAGGTGGTGGCAGATTTTATCGCTGAATTTCAACCTAAGAAAAGCTCGGAACTGAACGATCATACTGACAATGATGACAAACTAGAGCTCGGTGGCCAATGGAGTCTATTTGTAGAAATATCTTCTAATCAAAAGGGTGCAGACATCGGCTTCGTACTAGAGAGTCCAGAAGGATGTATTCTGGAAAAAGCCATCAGGCTCGATTTCCAAGCCTCGAATAACAAAGCAAAAAATGAGACTCTGATAGCAGGAGTACGACTTGCAACCGAATTGGGCGTATCCAAGCTACATATATTTTCTAATTCTCAACTTGTGGTGATTAGATAATAGGGGTGTACATGGCAAGGATGAGATAATGGTGGCATATTATTCTGTTGTAGAACAAGAAACGCCTATGCTAACGCTTTGGCATCATTAGCTTCTACCGTAAATCAGAAGATCGAAAGGTCAATCACTATCAAATTTCTGCCCGAACCGAGCATTTTAGTAGAAAGTCCAGGTGAAATATTATTTGGAAAACTGGAGCTGAGTTGGATGGACGGGATCATCACTTTTCTAAAGAAATGGGGATTTGACTGAAGACAAGAAGGAAGCCCATAAAATGCAATTGAGGGCAGCCATGTATTGGTTATATCCAAAAGATGAGCTTTATCGATGCTCGTTTGGAGGCCCTTACTTGAAATGTGTGCACCCCAAATTAGTCCTTGATTTTTTTATCTAAAATACACGAGGGAAGTTACGGTGCTCATACTGGTGGAAGATTTCTAGCTCACCGAGCCATTTCACAGGGGTTTTGGTGGCCATACTTGTAGAAGAATGCTCAACAGTTCGTTAGGCGGTGTGAGAAGTGTCAGAAATTCTCATTGATACCGAGGAGACTAGTCCAGGAACTGCTTCCATTGGCAAGCCCGTGGCCATTTGCACAATGGGGACTGGATATTGTGGGCCCATCACTTTGGGCCCCGGGTAATAAGAAATTCCTTCTTGTTTCATCCGATTATTTTACAAAGTGGGTAGAAGCGGAGCCCCTAACTAACATCAGAGATATTGATACAAGGAAATTTGTATGGAAAAACATCATCACCAAGTTTGGAATCCCTAACGCCCTCATCTCCGATAACGGGACTCAACTCTATAGTGGTCCCTTCAAACTTTTTGTTAGTAGCATGAAATTTCAAATCACTATTCGACCCCAACTTATCCTCAGAGTAATGGGCAAGCAGAGATTTCCAATAAAACAATCCTAGATGGTATTAAGAAAAGACTAGAGGATGTCAAAGAAAAATGGGTGGAAGAGTTGCCGAGTATTTTGTGGACATACCAAACCACACCTCGGTGCTCGACTGAGGAAATCTTGTTCACTTTAGCCTATGGTATGGAGGCAGTGATTCCATTAGAGATTGGTTTGCTAACCTTGATAACTGAGCTTATTGAAAGCAATAGTAACGATGCCGTCATCACTCGAGACCTTGATCTAGCAGAGGAGAAAAGAGAGCAAGCAGTGATACAGATGGCTTCTTATCGGTAGTAGATGTCTCGTGCTTACAACAAGAAGGTTATTCATCAGCTTTTCACCCTTGGCTACTTGGTCAATAGACGTGTTCTGGACTCAGCTAAGAACCTAACATATGGAAAGCTTAGATCCAATTGGGAAGGGTTGTACAAAATAGCCTGAGTAGAGGGCAGTGGATATTATGAGCTCGAGACCGTGGACCATAGAATGGTACCACACCCCTGGAACTCTAACAATCTAAGAAAGTTCTATTTCTAAAAAGTACTTTTCTCAAAATAGAATTCTGAAGTGCCTTCGGGAACATAAGGGTGCCCATTATCTTAAAGATTCAACAAGAGTGATTAGCAAGCTCTTAGTGATGTACTGATAAGAATATGAATAAAAGTTCCCAATAAAGTTATTACGATACATCTATGTTTTCATTACTGAATACGTCCTACTAGTAAGACAGAGGCAAGAAACCCGGATAGAAGTATAAACTTAAATTAAGAGTAGGCACCCGATCGGATCCAGGCCCTCAGCTACGCATGATGATGTAAGATGATTAGAGATAGATTTGAGTCCAATTAGATCGGAGGGTTGGTGCGGGGTAGAAATAGTATTTGAAGATGCCCAGGTGGTCAGAGCTGAACTCTACCAGATGACCGAGCTCTTTGAAGATGGGTCGAGCAAGGGCCATAACTTCAAGAAGTCTAAAATTTTTTCTAAATATTTAAAGGTCCTTGCTGAGGGACCGAGCTCGTTGAAGATGGGTTGAGCAAGGGCCATAACTTCAAGAGTCTAAAATTTTTTCTAAGTATTTAAAGGTCCTTATTGAGGGACTGACCTCTTTGAAGATGGGTCAAGCAAGGGCCATAACTTCAAGAAGTCCAAAATTTTTTCTAAGTATTTAACGGTCCTTATTGAGGGACCAAACTCTTTGAAGATGGGCCGAGCAAGGGCTATAACTTCAAGAGTCTAAAATTTTTTCTAAGTACTTAAAAGTCCCTATTAAGGGACCGAGCTCTTTGAAGATGGGCCAAACAAGGGCCATAACTTCAAGTGTCAAAATTTTTTCTAAGTATTAAAGGTCCCTACTTTAGAACCTAGTAGATAAAAAAAGGGCCAAAGCCATAAAGGCAGAGCCTGGTCACATCTAAATGGGAACCGAGTCTATTGAAGAAAGGCCAAATGAAGGCCACTAGATCAAACAAAGAGAAGAAACAAAAATACCAAATAGAATGAAATTTCCATTACATTTCAAAAAGGTACAAAATCCTTCCAGCAAAAACTTATAACATTGAAACAAAATTTTTTAGTGCATTAGGATGATGAAGGTTGGTGAGATGAACTGGGAAGGGAGTAGCTAGTATAGAGCTCAGAAGAAAAAGGTACTCTTGCAGCAACCAGGGTGGGATGCCAGCCCTTACTAAAGTAAGCCTTCTCCAACTAAGGAATCTACAGTGCCAAATGGTTCTCTGCCTTCTCCATTCCTTTATCGTATGCAAAATCCTCTCGTTCCTTAGCTTTAGGCTTAAAAGTATCAAACTCTTCAAGAAGGCTAGCATAATTGAGTTGAGATCGAGAGAGCTCCACATTTGTTTCATGCTCAAACTCTTTCAACACTCCAATGCTTGCAGAGCTTCTTGTTCTGCTTGGTCAGGCTATGATTTTGAGCCTGAAAAACTAGAACCTTTTCGCAAAGCTTAGAATATACTTCATCCACCGACTATTTTTTGCCAATGCAGAAGCTCGGGCGTGGATAGTATCTTTCATGGCTTTATCATTTCAGGCTATCCTAGCCCCCACTTCATGAAATTTTTGAAGTCCCTTCAAATCAAAAAGAGAAACTTAGTCAGATTACTATAACTATGAAAGAAGGAAAAAAAATAAGAAGTAGATGAGCAAGTTCATTACCAGAGTCATCGTCAGATAGAGCTTCATTAACAGCAAGGTCCCGAGGCAATATCACTGCCCTAGCAATCCCTATAGCCACATTAAAATCTTCAATGGCTGAATCTTTCATAGTAATCTCTCTTCTTTTAGCCTTAAGGATAGGGCGGAAATGAGGATTGGCTGGCTTAGGAGAAGGGAATCTTCGAATTCGGCAATTTTGCGCCTTTTTGGGGCAGGGTCTTTGGGAAGTTCAAAGACTGAATCGGCTTGATTATCAGTAGAATGAAAAGGGATAAGAGGATCTAACTTAGTAAGAACTGAAGTGTCTGTGGCCCTAACCAAAACAGATGGATCACCATCTAGAGTAATCATATCGTCCAGTTCGGGAGGTGCAACTATAGTAGCAACCTCGGGTACAGATTCCTCCACGAGTACGGGGTTGGATGGAGTAGGAGGATTGGTTGGCATGATCGATTTGGTGGAGTCTGATGGCTCAACATAAGAAATCAAGGAAGTTCTTGACCGTCCGGTCACTCCCAGAAGGACCGGTCAAAAGACGTTTTCGAGATCGGGGGGTTTGATCCCGAGCAGATTGGATGGCCTGGCGATCTTCAGCGAGTGTAACATTGGGCCGAGGTGGAGCAGCAATGAAGGACATGTAAGTAGGAGTGTAACCTAGCAATGTGATAGCTGCTCGACAAAAAAAAGAGTCATTGTATTCCCAAACTTTCTTCAGTTCTTCCATCTTAACAAATCGCTCAGAAATCCTTCCTTTCACCGTCTCACCTTCAAAAAAATAAATCAATAAATAAATAAAGCGGTCTGAGTACACATGCTAAAGAAGAAGAAGAAAGAAGTGAAGTCAAACCCACAATCACCTGGTGCTCCTTCTTCATAGGGGCAACGATAAGAAGGAGTGGCCCCAATAGAGTACTCCTAGTTCCTAGAGACAAAAACCACGTTGTTTTCATGGCCCTTGTTCGAGTCTGGGAGATGAGTTACCAGGTAACGGTCTTTCTTCCTAACAGCCAGGTAGTAGTTGTCACCGACTGACATGATGGTATAACAGTAAAGGATCTTCCAAAGACCCAGACTTAGGTTTAGCAACCTATTAAGAGCAGTAACCCTTATGACAATTCTGAAGAAATTGGGGCAATACTGTATTGGGCAAAGTTTCATTGCAGAGAGCACCAAGAGAAGGAGGGGGTCAAGGGGAAAGTAGACTCCACCCTTTGTTATCGCTCGAGTATGTATGGGGATACTCTCTCTGGTGCCTATCAAAGGTTCGTCAGTGCTTGCCACTCGAATGTCAACGTCATTTGGAATGTTATACTTGGCTTTGAGAATAGGGATTTCAGAAGGAGTAAGAGGAGCCATTGCAGAAAGATAATGAAAGTGCAAAAGGAGGTAAAGAGGTAAAGAAATCTGAAGCTAGAAAAGAAAACCTGAAGGAAAGAATGAAGAGAAGTCGCTTATAAAAGGTGGGAATCCTAAAAGGCAATATTTAAATGCTAGACACACCACCAAAACAAGGGTAGATGTCCTAAAAAAGTTTGCGCAATGATGAATTAGGGGATATAAAATGGCTAACAGACGAAAAAATGCCGGTCAGGCATTTTCTGGGGGCAAATGAAGGGGGTGGCTCCCTTAGTGACATGTGCAATTACATTAAATGAACCCATGTGAAGGTAACAAGACCAGTCATGTGACAAAGACGTCATCATCAAATCAAAGCTGAGCTGCTCAAAGAGCTCGGGAATAAAGGGAAGAGGTCGGTCATCATCATGACCGAGCTGTTTCAAATAGTAAATGAAGAGCTAAAGAGATGCCTATAACTCAGGCATTCTAGTTTGTTGGAGTTATAGTAGCCTAGTTTATTAGAGTTTATTAGAGTTTTTTCTTTTTCCTTTTTTTTATCCTGATTGTAACTTTTATTGACTATATATACGGGGGACTCTATACTTAGTTTTTATCTCTTTTCACTCATGTTTATTTCAAGTTGGTATCAGAGTCATACCCTAACCTTCTCCCTTATCCTCACTGACAATAAGTAGCTCTCATCACCAATCACCACCAATAACCACCTCACCAGTGAACCTACTCCACCGAGAACCCACAGACCAGTGAACATACTCCATCGAGCCACGACAGCTGAGAACCCACCATCCCTCATCAAACAGCAAACCGCCATACCCAAATATATAGCCACCAACACACTGTCCAGCATCCTTAATCCCACTGACACACTGCTAGCGACCTCAATCCCACTGCCTAGCAACCACAATCCCACCGATAAACACCCAACACCGGCAATCAACATTACACCGACTGCACCAACAGCCACAAACCCACCGACTGCATCCCATCGACGAAACCCATCAACAAACCAACACATAGCTACCCAGAACATACTTTACCCACTGCCCATACCGACTGTCCATATAATAATAATACTAGACCACCCCAGATCCAACCCAATAAACCAAAAAACATATTAAATCAGCCCAGCAACCCAGTAAAACTGAACTCCTACTGCTGGGTCATTGTGCAACCCACTACTAGGTTGCAATTTGTATTGTGGCTTCGTATTAGGACTTTTTTAGGAGGGAGTGAATCCTCTTCTCTGGTGATCTGTTTTTGATATAGTAGATCACTTATTTATCTTTATTGGATTTCTAGGCACTGTGACCTTGATTATTTGAGAACTTTCTGGACTTTCTTTATCTGTCGCTACTGTTCGACTAGATGTATATTATTCTCCCTTATTTTGTCTCTCTATTTATCTTAGAGTTTTTTTAATGTCACGAGTGCCCTAGTATTATTGATGATATGACTACTATTGAGGGAGTTGAGACCCCTGCCGTTGAGACATCTGTCAGTACTTCCACTGGGTATAAGGGTCGACAGCACTCAGCCCAACGCCGTTAGGGTACCCCACATCAGCGTAGATATGGGGATTCTCGTCAGTGTGATTATTGTAGTCGACTAGAACATCTCAGGGTTACTTGTTGGAAACTCCATCTGGAGCTTAAGCCACCTCCTCGCAACTATACTGTTGTCATTGCTAAGGCACCACCACCTGCAGTCATTTCTCCTGCTTTTACTGCTACTGCTCCTCCTTGGCAGAGTAATATGGATGTTATCACTTCTCGCTTGGATATACTTATGTTAGCATTGACTTCACAAGGTTCGACTATTACAGGTATACCTCGTGACTTTCATACTTGCGTCATTTTGTCTTCCTTTTGGATACTAGACTTAGGTGCTAATGGTCATATGATAGGTGAGGCCCATCATTTCACCTCTTTTTACGAGCACTTACATACTCAAGTTCAGTTAGCAGATGGTACACATGCCCCTATTGTTAGTAGGGGTATAGTCCGTCTCCCAGATGACTTTACATTACGTTCGGTGTTTCATGTGTCAAAGCTGGCCATGAATCTATTATCTATACATTAGTTAGTCAGAGATTTTTACTGTGCGGTTGTGTTCTTATCTGATTCGTGTTATTTGCAGGACCTGAGTACCAAGAGAATTATTATCAGGGGACATGAGAGAGATGGACTATATTATTTAGGCGATCCACCTCCGATTTTACCAGTTTCTCCACCTCCATCTCCATCACCTGCTTTGTCTTTATCTGTTCCTAGCTTGCATGCTAGTATTTTACCTAGTACTTGTCGTTATGATTTTTCATCATAAACTATTTAATTGTGGCATGACCGTTTCGAGCATACAATTTTAAATATTTATGTATGTTATTTTCTGCTTTGAGCAAAACTTGTGTTAGTGGTAAACTTGACTGTGTTATATGTTTCCTATCAAAACATGTTCAGACCAGTTATATTCCTCGCATACACTAGTCACCCAAACCATTTGACCTAATACACTCGGATATTTGGGGACCCTCTCCAGTTACTGCTCTGTTAGGTGCCCGATACTATGTAACATTTATAGATTACCATACCTGTTGTACTTGGGTCTACCTTTTGCATAGGAAGTCAAATGTACTCCCTGTCATCACTCAATTTCTTCAGATGATTGACACACAGTTTGATGTCATTGTTCGTGCTCTTCGTTCGGATAATGCCAAATAATATGTGTCTAATGCCTCAGTGTCTCACCTTCTTCTCAGGGTATCCTTTAACAACTCACTTGTCTATATACTCCTAAGCAAAATAGAGTTGCTAAAAGGAAAAATAGGAGTCTGATAGGGATAGTACGTTGTATGCTTAGAGGTATTGAGGTACTAAAATCTTATTGTCATTTTACTGTTTTGACTTCTACCTTTTTGTGCAATCGTACACCGATTCGTATTCTTCAGCATAGGGCTACCTTACAAGTCTTATTCCCTAAGTGGACACTTTTTTTGGTCTCCCCTCATGTTTTTAGCTGCATATGTTTTGTTCATAATCGGTCTCCTACTCATCATAAGCTTGATAATAAAGCGATTTGTTGTGTCTTTATGAGCTATTGTCATCAGTCTAAGGGGTATCAATATTATGATTTTGTTAGGCAACGTATGTATCACAGTCTAGATGTTATCTTCCTTGAGCATATTTCTTATTTTTCTTCCAGTTCTGTGTCTGTCCCTCTAGTTGATGATACTTCCTTTGATTTTTCGTTACCACAAGAGAACCATTGGTCACTATCACTATAGAGTCATTAGTCTCTCCTCCCTTAGAGCCACTCATCCATGTCAGTACAGAGTCATCAGTCTCTCTTTCTTTGTAGGTTTATGTTTGTCGCCCTCACTCTCATCCACCTACCAATGTCCTCTCTACCTTAGGCGATACATGTAATACTTCTTAGTTCGTTGAGCATAAAGATGCACCTGTTTTTAGTACTAATGAGATTGCAGGTACTGAGCTAGTTACTTTACCTGATGAGACAGTGGAGGATGATAATTTAGGATGTCGTTATCTACAGTATGATCATCGTCCAGTTGTTCATTATGGTTGGACTACCAGAACTTTATATCCAATCTCTGCTTATGTTTCTTATAATGATCTGTCTCCTATATTTCAAGCTTATAGTATGGCCTTATCAGATATTTCAATTCGTCGCTCTATTTCACAGGCTATGCAAGAGCCCTAGTGGGTTATTGCCATGTAGACGGAGATGGACGCTCTTCAGCGTAATCATACGTGGGATCTACTCTCTTTACTTTCAGGGGTGAAGCCTATTGGCTGTCACTGGGTTTACACCCTGAAGTTTCTTGTGGATGGTATTATTGATCATCACAAGGCTAAGCTTGTGGCGAAGGGCTTTACTTAGGTACCAAGTCGTGATTTTGGTTCTACCTTTGTTCCCGTGACAAAGTTGACTACTGCTTGATTGATTATTTCTCTGGTTGCGGAGTACTCTTGGCCTCATCATTAGTTTGATGTGAAGAATGCATTTCTTCACGGTGATTTGGTCGAATTATTTATATGGATGCACCACCGGGCTTTCGTGGTAAGGGGGAGTATGCTGGAAAGATATGTCGACTATGTAAGTCTTTTTATAAACTGAAACAATCACCACGAGCCTGGTTCTCTCGATTTAGTGGTGTAGTTATACGTTTAGGGTTCACCAGATGTCATTCTGATCATACCTACATCATTCGACAGAATACTTCTGGATAGTGTGTTATCATTTTGGTATATGTTGATGATATTATTATTACTGGAGATGATGTTTCTAGGACTGCGCAAGTCAAGGTAGACCTTGAAAAGGCCTTCGATGTGAAGGACTTTGATTTTTTGTAATACTTTCTTGGGATTGAGGTTGCCCGTAGAAGTAGGGGTATTATTCTTTCTCATAAAAAGTATGCTCTGGATCTTCTCTTAAACACTGGGATGCTGGGATGCAAATCGGCATCATTACCTATGATTCCAAACCTGAAGCTTCCTATTGAAGGTGAAGAGTTGAGAGATCCGACTGTCTATCAGAGGTTGATAGGTAGACTTATTCACCTAGCCAACACTAGGCCAAACATTTCATTCGCTGTCAGTCGAGTTAGTCAGTTCATGCACAGACCATGTTAGCCTCATCTTGATGCAGTTTATCATATTCTTTGGTACCTCAAGTCTTTTCCTAGACTTGGGTTATTCTATGCATCAGGATCTCAGATTGGTTCTCTAGCCTGATATTCAGATTCAGATTATGGAGAAACGTGTGACGGTCAATCTACTACAAGTTTTTGTGCTTTTTGAGGGACTCATCTTATCTCTTAGAAGAGCAAGAAGCAATCAGTTGTTTCTTGTTTATCAACAGAGGCAGAGTATCAGACACTGGCACTTGGCACATGTGAGATTATCTGGTTACGATCGATTCTTGACGAGTTGAGATTTCCAATGACTTCTTCATCTACATTATATTATGATAATCGATCTAAAATTCAACTTGCTTTTGACTCTATATTACACGAGAGGAGGAAGCATATAGAGATTGATGTTCACATTCCTCGGGAGAAGGTTAGCAGTGGTATTGTCACTCCATCGTTTGTAGGGACCAGTGATCAAGTTGCAGATATTTTTACCAAACTTGTCACTTTATCCATTATTCGGAACTCCGTTGTCAAGCTTGGCTTAGTTGACATTTTTGCTCCTAGCTTGAGGGGGAGTGTTGGAGTTATAGCAGCCAAGTTTATTAGGGTTTATTAGAGTTTTCTCTTTTTCCTTTTTTTTATCCTTATTGTAACTTTTATCGTCTATATATACGGGGGCTGAATACTTAGTTTGTATCCCTTGTCACTCACATTTATTTGAAGTTGGTTAAACAAATGTGCACAATTATAGGGTCGGCAAGAGGAATTGCTCGAGAGATCTCAGCAACTTCCCAAACAGAGTCGCCTATTTGGAGGAAGGTGTACCACCTTGAATCAAGAATCATGGAAACCCTAACTAAACAGGGATCTATAAAAGGCACAAGGAACCAAGGTGAAAGGTACGCTGAACTCTCATTATCTTCTTGCAATTCATTCAGTCTCATTATTAACTTAAGCATCAGAGTGCCTTCGATCGAAGCACTTCGATCCGAGGCAGTTTGTTCGTTTTGTAGGAAAGGAAAGACTGGGAGATCAAGTTCGGAAGAACGCCCTAATAAGAAACATCAATGCTTTATACTTGTGAGAGGTTCGTTAGTTTTTACCTCTTATAAGAATCATGTCAGAACCCAAATGCTAACAATTATCAAAGCTACCATTACATGTGTCCAGGGGACGAGGTGGTCCCTAGATCACATAGAGTGAGAGTAGAAACGGGTGCACAATAAGCGTCAACATTCAAAAAAAATTGAGAGAGAGAGAACCTTGAGAGCAATGTATTATATGCACATACACACACATTTACCTATAAAAGTTTAATATAAATAAAATTTTAAAAATATAAAATTTCATATAAAACTATGAGACAAACTATTTAATTTTTAAATATATGTTGATTATATAGTTTTGAAATGACAATTATAGTTTAAAAATATTATTCTAGTTTGATATGTATTTTTAGGCCTGGGTCAACACTTCCAAAATAAAATTTTTAGTAATAATAAGGAAGTATATAAGTAAGTAAGAGCGCGAAATAGTCAAATTAGCAAATCTTGTAAAATGAAAGTGCGAATTTATTGAGAATCTGTTCCCAGGGCGCGAATTCGCACACAGAACACAAGAGTGTTAAGAGTTTAGAAGGATTATGTGAGTAAGAGTGGTCCGTGCCGACTCGATGCCCCGCCCAAGTTTTTAGGGTCGAAAGTTGCCCAAACAGCTTGTTCATGAACCTAATTTTGTAATTTTGCAACAAAACCAAAGAAAATTCAAGTAAACTGCTATTTTGAAGGGTATAACCACGTTGAGTGGGATTTTGTAGAAGCAATCATGAAGAAGCTGGGGTTTAAGCCCCAATGGATCCATTTAATTATGCAATACATCCAGACGGTGAAGTTTGAGGTACTGACTAATGGACAAGGAAAAGGTGAAATGTTGCCTCATATGGGTTTGAGGCAAGGGGATCCACTTTCCCCATATCTATTTTTACTGGTAGTGGATGCATTATCAAGGCCTAACCAAAGGGAGGTGAATGAACAACAACTTTCGAGTTTTAAAATTTGAAGGAGGAGCCTAATCTTGCCATATTTATTCTTCGCAGATGATGCACTCTTGTTTCTCAAAGCTACTGATCATGAAGCAAGAAGCATAAAAAATATTATGTCTCTTTATTTTGCGACTTTGAGTCAACTCATAAATTAAATCAAATTTTGTATACTTTTCTGAGTAATACTCCAGAGGACTAGAGAGACATACTTTGTTAGTCCTTGGCTCTGCCCAGTTCAGCCAAATACCTTGGTATTCCAACATTCTGGGGTCGCTCCAAATCTGAAACTTTCAATTATCTCGTAGAAAGAATAACCAAGAAAATCCAAGGGTGGAGGCAATTATTCTTATCAGAGGCAAGAAAAGAATTCCTCATCAAAGTGATGGTTCAAGCGATTCCAAGTTATGTTATGTCATGCTTAGCTTTCCCTTTAATAATTTGCAATAAAATTACCAATTCTGTGCTATGCTTTTGGTGGGGAAAGAATGCAAATACTAGAGGAATTCAATGGGAAAAATGGAATGACCTTAAATTTCCAAAGGCGTGCGGAGGTATGGGTTGCAGGGACTTCAATTGCTTCAATCAGTCACTTCTAGCCAAACAGTGTTGGCATCTCATTCAAAATCCCAATTTGTACTAGGCTTGGATAGTGAAATCTATATATTTCCTAAATGTAGACTTCATGGAGGCAAGGAAAGGAGCAAGGCCCTCGTGGATGTGAAGTAGCATTTTATATAGGAGAGAAATCCTCTTAAAAGGTCTAAGGTGGCAGATCAAGAGGGGCAACCAAGTTAGATCTTGGGAATATAGGATCCCAACCCTCCCCAATTTCTCACTAATTACCCCAAAACCAGAATTTTGTGAGGTCTAGAGTGTCCAGATTGCCATACACTGAAGAACAATGGAATCAAAAGAATAAGTCCTTAATTCATTGCCTCTTGAACAGGGAAAAGGAATCTATCCAGGCCATAACCATTTCAATCTCTTGGGGAAGATTTTTGAGTATGGAACTTCAATCCTAAAGGGATCTACACATTGAAGTTAGGCTATGTCATTGCCCGCAAGGAAAAGCAAGGAAGGAATGGAACATCGGGGAGCTCATCATCCACAACACATCCAAAGTTGTGGAATCTGATCAGGAATTTGCTAGTAGCCCCCAAAGTGAAGCACTTTTGGTGGAAGGCCTTCTTGAATGCCCATGCGACTCAAGAAAATATGTTCAAACATCATTGTTCACCCTCTTCCCTATATAGTATTTGTTATTCTGAAGTTGAAACAATGGAACACTTGTTTTTCTCTTGTCAATGGACCCAGGGACTGTGGTTTGGAATCAATTTGGGCATTCGAATAAGCAGTGCATCGATTCCCTTAGTTAAATAGTGGACCTCTACAATCATAGAGCACTTGAGCAGACATCACCAAGCAATAGAGGTCTTGGGAAATATTGCTATAGTTTGATGGACAATTTGGAAAATGAGGAATGAAGCAATCTTTAACCACCAAACTCCTAATCCAAGGGAGACATTTATACGAGCTCATGACTGATGGCATGAGATTTTCTCTATTTTTAAGGACCAGGGCAGAATAACCCTTTCACCCATAACAGAGGTGCCTCCAGCAAGGCAGTGGCAAGCACCAGATAATAGTTATATGTGATGGGTCAAGCCTAAGGGGCTAGTCCACGATGTAAGCCCAATTTAAATTAAGAGCTCAACTCTAAGAGATCTAGTGTCCAAAGTGGTCCACGTCCGGTCAAGCTCATCAGGTTTGAGGAGCTACATCAGCAGGGGAGCATGCAAGGGTCATCCAAGTGCCTCATCAGCCGCCTTGGAAAGTGTCAACACCCACCTCATCCTTTGACCGAATCTCGTGGAGAGCACCATAACTCCCTCGCCTGTTGAGAAGAGATCGTCAGCTCCATCAGAATAGTCACTTAGTTAATATTAAGTCGTCTCAATCTGTTAAGAAGCGACTATAAATTATAAGCCCTACCAATACTTGGGGGTAGATCACACTCAATCGAGCACAACGTTCCTCTTCCTCTCTAAGCTGATAACTCTCAGCTCTCCCTATGCACTTGAGTTAATAAAATACTCGGCGACCCTAGCCATTCAAAATGGACGTAGGTTACATTGACCGAACCACTATAAATGTTGTCTTCTCTATCTTTCAACTTATTTACTACATTTAATACTGTTTACTTAACAGGTGGTATGCAAACCAATTTGTGCATCTTCAGTTTGGCGCCGTCTGTGGGAACAACAAAATTCTCACCTAAGTACATCTCTTGTTGAACCTATGGCGATCACCCCAAATCCATGAATCAACTTGAAGATAATTTACCACGAGAAAAAGAGATTGTTCCTCTACCAACCAATATTGTTCCAAATGCACCGCAGATGCTAGAGACAATGCAAGAGCTGGTAGCCTAAAATCAGCAAATCATGCAACTGATGCTCGTTGGACAACAAGGAGGAGCACAGCTCAGAGGACCTCAAGCTAGAGGAGCTCTACGCCCTGGGTGTCAAGGAGCTCCCCACTTAGGCGCCCCCTTGGGTGCCCCACACAGGGGAGCCCACTATGAGGGACTTCCACCTCCTCCTCGAGCTCCTTCTTCTCATGGTGGAGATCCACTTTTCTAAGACAATGAGGGCAAAAACTAAAGCATGGAGCATGAGAGCCATTTCCACAACAATTACAAAGGAGCTCCCAACCACAGGGACAAAAAAATCAAAGAAGTGCAGAATTAGCTAGGCGACATCTTCAACGCCATGATAAGGTGAACTAACACACCCTTCATACTAGATGTGGCGAACTATCCACTTCCCAAAAGTTCAAAATGTCATATGTAGAAACTTTCGATGGTACAAAGGACCCTATTGATCATCTCGAAACCTACAAGACCTTAATGCAGCAGAACAACGTCCTCGACAAAATTATTTGTAGGGCATTCCGAACTACCTTGAAGGGATCAACGCGACAATGGTTTGCCAAACTCAGCCCGGCCTCCATAGGATCCTTTGCTGAACTGAGCAGATCCTTTGTGGCACAGTTCATTGGTGGACGTCGCCAGCAGAAGCCTACCACCCAATTGCTCAGCATAAAATAGGATTGAGACGAGAGTCTGAGGAGCTACTTCACTTGTTTTAACAAGGAGGTCCTCTAAATCGAGGAGCGCAATGACAAAGTCACCATGACCGCCTTTTTGGGATGCCCCCGCTCATTGAATTTCCTTTTTTCAATAATGAAGCACCCACCGAAGAGCATGCCAGAGCTACTAGCAAAAGTTCAAAAGTATATGAATGCTAAGGACATCATAAGGGCCAGACGAGGTGAGCCCTCCAGAACAGGAGAGAAGAGAAAGAAAAGAGAAAGAAATGACAAGAATGATCATAGCAATATGCGTAGCAGAACAGAGAGATTACCTGCCAAAGATCGGATTGGTCCTGATCCTCAGAGAGATCGACAAGTCTTTACACCCCCTTAACGCCGCTATGGGGCACATCCTATTCCAGATCTAAGATGACCCCGCAATAAAGTGGTCAGGGAGGATGAAGTCTCCTCTAAATCTCAAGAACCTGAACAAATATTGTCACTTCCATTGCGACCATGGCCATGACACCAATGATTGCTACAACCTCAAGAGATAGATTGAGGAGCTCATACAATGTGGTCACCTTCGCTAGGATGTTAGGGAAGGGGTCAGGCACCGCCACCACTTCATAATCAGACAGACCAGCAGCCCATCGAAGAAATTCACACCATCTCAAGAGGACTAGCAGGAGGAAGAGAATCACTCTCTACCATGAAAGCCCAGGCTAGAAAAGCTAGGCTCCTTGACGATGTGCTCCCATCCAAAGCGCTCAAGCATGACGACGACGAGGTCATATCATTCTCAAAAAAGGACTTAGAAGGAATCTAGCACCCCTACGATGACCCTTTGGTGCTCACCATAATCATCGCCAATTTCCAAGTACGAAGGATCCTGGTGTACAACGGCAGTTCTGCAGATATCTTTTCGCAGAAACCAATGACAAGCTCAACTTGGACAGAGAAAGATTGTAGCCTATTAGACACCCCTCATTGGGTTCTTAGGGGAGAAGGTGTATCCCCTAGGGTCCATCACCTTACCAGTCACTACCGGAGTGGCACCCTGCAGCTCCACAATCATGGTGAACTTCCTAGTGATAGGTTGCCTATCGGCCTACAACATCATTCTAGGGCGACATGCTCTCAACACCCTAGGAACTGTGCCCTCCACCTATCATCTCATCCTCCGCTTTCCATTCCTGAATGGAATTAGAGAGGTCTGAGGAGACCAGTATCTACGCGATAGTGTTACTTCTCCCCCATGAAAACTAGAAAGCCATAGGAGGCACTACAAGTGGAGGTCCTCGACCCGAGAGATGATGCTATGTTAGAAAGAGGAGAACTGGTAAAGGAGCTCAAATCGGTGGTCCTAGATAAGGAGTATCCAGAAAGAAGAGTATACATTGACTCTTCCTTTTCTGAAGACTTAGTCCACCAGCTAATAGACTTTTTAAAGCACAACATGGATGTTTTTGCATGGTCATATGCAGACCTTGAGGGCATCGACCTTGAGGTCACCACCCATCATCTCAATGTTGACCCATATTACAAACCTGTCTGCCAAAAGCTAAGAGGTACCTCTACTGAAAGGGCCCAAGTGATGGAGAAGGAGGTGGGAGAACTAATAAAAAATGAGGCGATTAGAGAAATAGCATACCCTGAGTGGCTCTCAAATATGGTGATCGTGACTAAAACTAATGGGAAGTGGCGCCTCTGTTTTAACTTTATCGAGCTCAACAAGGTATGTCTGAAAGACAACTACCCACTACCACAAATTAACCTCCTTATCGACGCCACCGCAGGACACAAATTGCTTACGTTCCTGGATGCATACTTTGGATATAACCAAATTAGTATGTACCCCCAGACCAGGAGAAAACATCATTTATCACACCAAAGGGGACCTATTGCTACAGGATCATGCACTTCTGGCTAAAGAACGCAGGGGCAACCTATCAATGACTGGAAAATAAAATGTTCAAATCTCAAATCGAGCGAACAATGGAGGTTTATGTCAATGACATGTTGGTGAAAAGTATTCCCGCATCAAACTACATTGACCACCTCCAAGAAACATTCAACGTTCTCAGGTCATACCGCATGAAGTTGAATCCTGAGAAGTGCACATTTGGCGTAGGCTCAGGAAAGTTCCTTAGCTTTATGGTCAACCAGAGGGGAATAGAGGTGAACCCCAACAAAATCAAGGCCATCCTCGATATGAAGTCACCTTCCTCAACCAAAGAGCTCCAGCACCTCAATGGGATAATTGCGGTACTAAATAGACTCGAAGGTTAAAGATTTTATCTAGAAAAGTCTGGTCTGCTTCGGGATACCCTACACTATTGTCAGCGAAAATGCCAAACAGTTCAGCAACAAACTCTTGAATTCCTTTTGCTCCAACCTTCAGATAAAGCAGTCTCATTCCAACCTAGTGCACCAACAGGCAAATGGACAAGCATAAGTCATTGTGAGAACGGTGCTATACAACTTAAATACAAGGCTCAAAAAAGTGAAAGGTCTTTCGGTTGATGAGCTCCCATGTATATTATGCGCCTACCGAACCACGCCAAGAGCTCCAACTAGAGAAACCCCTTTTTCCCTCGCCTTCGGAACTGAGGCGGTTATCCCTGTGGAGATCGTGGTGTATTTTCTATGGGTCCAACACCACGGCCCCATCACCAACAAGGACGAACTTCGCATCAACCTCAACTTGGTAGAGGAGGCAACCTCAGCTTGACATGAGCAGTGAATAAATAAAATTTTTTAGATTTATTCCAAAAGATGTTTGCATTTTTGTATTCAATTTCAAATGAGCATTAGTGGAAAAAACCACTTTTATAAAAGTAGGGCTAAAAAAAGCTTTTAAAAAAAATAAAAATAAAAATAAAAGTCCCTAGCATTGTAAGTACTCTCATGGTCGTCCTTCTCCTCATCATCCTCGGCATCGTCAGATCCTCCACCACTATCATCAAGCGCCTCAAATGGAAAGAAGCCTAAAACATCAATATCAGGAAAAGTACCAGAAATCTTTCCTCAGAGCTCCTCATAACCGTCATTAAAGGCATCAGCAAAGCCATTTTCCAAATCACTTTCAGCCATGATAGCCCTTGCCTCAACTTGAGAAGCTCTCTCATGAGCTGTCTTCATCTTTATCTTTGTGACAGCCTTTCTGAGTGTGGCCCTCTCACGGGTCTTCATAAGCTCGATCGCCCTCTCATGGGTCACCGAAAGCTCAGTCTTAAGCTTAGTGGCCTCTCACGGGTCGCTACAACCTTAGCCTCAAAAGTCCTATCAGAAGCTTCAAGCTCAGCAATCCTCCCCGGAGCAGCAAGGAGCTCCTTTTGCACAACTTCATGATTCTACTTCAGTTGTCCGTGACAATAAGCCCTTAAAAGTAAACACATAGACGTAGTAGAAGCCTAAATAAAGATAGAAGTCAAAAGAATGTCAAAAGCTTAAGAAAGGACTGGAGAAAAGGAGACAATAGATCCTTACCTGAGCTAGGCCTTCTAGAAAAGAGCTAACAATCCCCTCGTTGCCCTAAGCACTAATCTCGCTACCATCGTTGGGAAACACAAACCTCCTAAGTTGATCCTTTATGACTAACGCGTTATCTAACATGGAGGTGATCTGAATTGGTGCCCTTCTGGAAGTTCCCACAGGACGAGTGGATGAATAAGGGGTAGAAGGTGTGGCCAACAAGGAGGACTCTGGAGTAGGAGATGCAACTGAAGGAATCTCTGACTGAGGAGGCACAACTGTAGGGGTCGCTTGGTAGGAGCGCGCCCGAGTACCACTAGAGGGGTTACTTGAGGGAAACACACCTCAGGTAGTACCATTCAAGAGGTCACTTGGGAGGCATCGCCCATCCTCGCCACCTTGGGAGGAGGAGGGCTCCTACCAAAGAGGCAAGACCCAATCACCTTTCTATCTACTACTGCAAAGGAAATAAAGGGTTATCTAGCTAAAAAAACACCAAGTGAAGGGAAAAAGTACAAGAGAATCAACATACTCTTTCTTTTCACCGAGGATCCTAGAAAGGGTACACTAGCCCAACCATTGTCTTTGGACATAAGAACTCCAACATCTTTTTCAGGATGAGCCCTTATGGCCTGCAACTTCCATTCTTGGTCCTTGGAGAGTATAGGAGAATCTGCACGAGGCATGATGAGTAAAATATACTTTAAAAAAAAAGGCAAAGGAGATAAAGTAAGTATAGGGCATACCAAGTTTCTTAGGAGCACCCTATCCTATTGGTACCAAAGCTCTATCGGCCTTTGCAGCCCACTCTCCGCCAACAAATATAAAACGAGATTTCTAGCTATGAAAGTTGGAGCGCAATCCAGTAATCAACTTGTCTCTCATAGTAAAGTAGTACCAGCCCTGATTAGGAGTAGGAGTCTCGCTCAAAGTGTAAGCTGTATGAAACTCGACAAGAGAGGCATCTTCATGATGCACCTTCCTCCACAAAACAAGAAAACACAATAAAACTCTCCAACCATTGGGCGATAATCGCCCCGGTGTAAGTGAAAAGTAATGGAGAATGCGACAAATAGAAGGAGACATGGGGAACCTAAGCCCAACCTCAAACATCTCCTTATAGATGACAATGTCACCAGAGGAGTCATCACAAAGCGGGCTCACCCATCTTAGCTCGAAGGCACAACACAGTCGGAGGAATGTGGTAGGTAGAGACAATCCACAAAATATCAACATCTGTATTTAAAGTGCTAGAAAAATAGTACTCACTTTAGATCCATCGTCATCAAGAACTACCTTCCCCTGGTATTTTTTATTGCAAGGGTGTTTAGAGTTGCCTGGGGCAATAATAGGGAGGCCTGGAGAAACCTGATCTTGAGAATTTACTCTTGAAGGAACTGGATCGTCATCACCAGTAGTGCCCGGGCTACGGTCCCTGATTCTAGAACCAAGCTCGCCTGGACCATGGGCACCAACTAGCTCACTTGGACGGTCTTCGCCCAAGGCTCTACTCCCCCAAGACGCTGTAGCCTGCATACCACCAGCGCCTAAGGCAAGCCCATGCACCTAGGCACCTCCCTCATTTGCTTGGCTTGCTTGCCCAATTGGGGCCACCATAGCAGGCGCACCCAATCCCTTTCTCGCCTAGCTTGCTCACCCAAATGGAGTCTCCATAGCTTGGGCACCTAACATCTTCTCCTCGTGTGCCCCAAATGCATGACCAATAGCAGCGCCAAAATCAGCGCCTCTTGGCACCTGCACAGCCCTCCTCTCTTCGATCTGCTCACCTACATGGGCACCCACCCAACGTATCGCGTAAAACCAAGCCAGCAGTTTGCACCGATTGTCTAGCAATGGTGCCCAAATCCACCTCCTCGCCCCGAATCGAGCCCAGATCCACGCCCACAGCACCCTCTTCATGCCAAATCTGATCAGCAGCTGCTTGCCCGCTAGCACCTATAAGGGTTGCTCGCCCGCCAACTACCGGGTCTGCTCGGCCCCCATTCGGCACGTTGGACAGCACCCTCGCCTCTTTTTCTCGATCCACCTATGCAAATGGCTCCCCCTAACGGTGCCCAAGAGAAATTCACAATAACGCCCAGGTTTGAAGCCCCCACCCCAGCGCCCAGATTTGGCGCCTTGTCCATGTCCATGCTCGCAATAGCTTTGATGGTCATAGTGGCTGGTGCCTAAGGCTCCTGACCTTTGCTAATGCTCTCTCCTCCTCTAATACCACCATATCTATAACTTACTCGCTAGCCATGGATTCTGAGCACTACTCAAGAAAATCTTTGAAGGATTTTGAAAAAAAAAAGCTTTCCTTCTCTCCCAAAAATGTATGTAATGGGTAAAATAAAGGAGGACTTTTCTATTTATACCTAGGGTTTCTTGAAATCAAGGAAAGAGCAAAAAACCCCAACTTATAGCCTAGGGCTCTTCAAGAATCCAAAAAAGGAAGGGATGGGGTCGCCAATCAAAAGGAGTCTTCAAGAAATTCAAATTTAAAAAGGGTTGCACGCTATTTTGATTGTAACTTTTGATCCGTAACTCCAAACGAGGCCCATAATATGTCAAATTGAACCTCGCGGAGAGCCCTATAAAACTCATCACCTTTGATGCTAAAAGACACTGTTAATAGTCCAAAAAAGGCCTAGAAACATATGTTTTGACCTTCCAAAGTTTTTCCAATTATGCGTTTAGCCGAAATTCAAACTCAACCGAATGTCCTTCTCTCTAAGTTCCATTGTACATAAAGCATTAGGGGGGTAAATGATGGTCAAGCCCAAGGGCCTAGCCCACAATCTAAGCCCAGTTTAAATTAAGAGCCCAACTTCAAAAGATTCAGTGTCTAAAGTGGTTTATGCTCGGTCAAGCTCATCAAGTTCGAGGAGCTATATCAGCATGGGAGCATACAAGGGTCATCCAAGAGCCTCATCCTCGCCGCTTTGGAAAGAGTCAAAACCCATCTCATCCTTTGACTGAATCTCATGGAGATCACCATACCTCCCTTGCCCATTGAGAAGAGATCTCCAACTCCACCAGAATAGCCACTTTGTTACTATTAAGTCGCCTCAATTTGTTAAGAGGCGACTATAAATTGTAAGCCCTACCAACACTTAGGGGCATATCTCACTCAGTCGAGCATAACTCTCTTCTCCCTCTCTAAGCTTATAACTCTCAGCTCTCCCTATGCACTTGAGTTAAAAAAATACACGGCGACCCTAGCCATTCAAAGTAGACGTAGGTCACAATAAACCTTGTCTTCTCTCTCTCAACTTGTTTACTACATTTAATAATGTTTACTTGACAGGTGGTGTACAAACCAATTTGTGCATCATCAATATGAAATTCAATTGCGTTGGAGCCTTTCTTTCCAACGCAAAGAAGGCTTCCATTGGGATTGTTCTAATGGATGATAGAGGCAGACTGTTGGAAGGATAGGCCAAAGGCATCCCTACTATGTCTAGCCTTTTTTCAAAAACTGTGGCAATTCATGAAGCATGCGTCAACGCCGTAACGTTATTTGCATACTCAAGAATTTTTGTGCCAAGATTTTACGAAAATTTCATTAATCTTAAATATTAACAACTGTCCTCTGAGAAGAGGTGTTCATTAATAGCATCCAACTTGCCATTGGTAGAATTTCTTCAAGTGATTTGCGTTCTATGAATGTGTCAGGTATTTTCCTTCTTCATTTTGCAACTCGTAGTTGGCAGACCTAACTACCCTTTTTACTATGTAGGGTCCTTCCCAGATGGGGCCTAGATTTGCATGCCTTGGATCTTTCCTTCTAGGCAACAACTTCTTTAAGAGGAGGACCCCAGACTTGAAGCTCTTGTATCTGACTCTTCGATTGTAATATTGTGCTATTCTTTTTGGTAAAAGAAGATCCTCTACAACATCTCATTCTTTTTCTCATCGAGGAGGTCGAGGTTCACAAGGAGAGATCGATCATTCTAGTTGGGATAGCTGAGTTCAATACTAGAAGAGGCAAGCCCGATATCCACTGACACAACAAACTTTGTTCCAAAGGCTAGGCTGAAGGGAGTTTCATTTGTAGCTTTTTGAGCTGTCATCATATACCCCTAGAACACGCTTAGGAGTTGGTCTAACCAATGGTCCTTTGATGCCTCTAGCCTTATCTTTAGAGTTATGATAACTGTTCTTATGGTGACCTCTGCTTGACCATTAGACTAGGGATGAGTTGGAGCTGAGAAGTAGTTCTTTATGCCAAGCTCCAAACCGAAGTTTGTGAAGGTCAATTTGTCAAACTGCTTGTCGTTATTAGACACAATAGCTCTTGGGATTCCAAATCTACAAACAATTGATTTCCAAATGAAGTTTCTATTTTTTTGCTCGGTAATAGTTGTTAGAGGCTCGACCTCAGCCTATTTTGTCACCAGTGTTAGAATTAACTTCTTTATTTGGGGTACCTTTCTTCTGCTCCTCTGAGAGCCCGATTACAAAAATACATAGGTTTTTGCCTCTTTTCTTTTTTCCTTGCCAAGGTTGCACTGCTTGAAAATTCAGACACAACTAGGTATAGGGTAAATAATTTCCGTTCTTTTGGACTAACTAGCACTAGAGGAGATCTTAGGTAAGTTTTCAAGCCTTGGAAAGCCTCCTCGCACTGGTCATTCCACTGAAAAGCTGCCCTAAGGACCTTGAAGAAGGGTTAACATTTGTCACTAGATCATAAAAAATAATAATAAAAGAGTTGTTATTCTTCCTGTGAGGCATTGTACCTCTTTGATGTTGGTGGGTGATTTCATGTCGATTACCACTTTTACCCTTTTTGAATTTGCCTCGATTCATTTTATGTGGATGATAAATCCAAAGAACTTTCCAGCTGAGACCCCAAAGACACATTTTTAGGGTTGAGCTTCATCCCGTAGTTTCTAAGGATTTGGACCGACTCCTCGAGGTGCTAGATGTGGATTTTTCCCTTCAAATATTTCACGAACATGTCATCAATGTATACTTCTATTGTCGACCCAAGACTTTCACATTCTGTTTACTAGCCACTGATAAGTGGCTCCAACATTCTTGAGCCCAAATGGCATGACCTGATTGCAAAAGGTCCTCTGCTCGGTCACAATCGATGTCTTCTCCTAGTCGATGTGGGCCATCATGATTTGGTTGTATCTTGAGAAGGCGTCCATGAAACTTAAGAGCTCATGACTTGCTATTGAATCTACTATGAGGTCAATACAAGGAAAGGGAAACTATCATTTTGGCATGCTCGATTGAGGTTAGTGAAGCCACTACATAAATGCCACTTTCAATTGGTTTTTTCCATGAGTACCATGTTTGCTAACCACATCGGGTTGTCTAGCTCCCTCTTTTATCTGTGTCCATAATTAAAAGATAAAAATTTAGTTTTGAAAATATGTCTAACACTCCTTTGGTGATATGTTCAACACTTTGTTAACCCTTTTTTCCTACTGAATTATAAGAATGTGCTAGCATGTACTCAACAAAGCTTAAAGAGTTGATTATACAATGTAGGAATACAAAATTGTTGAGATTGCGCATGCTATAGGTGCAAGTAAAATTTACTAATAAATGAAAAAGATGCATAAAATTTTGCTAAAAAGAGGATTGAGAAGTGGATGAATCGATAATTTGCTACAAAATTGTATCAATAATTGTAGTGCAATTATTTATATTTGCTACACATTGTCCTAAAAAGAATCGATAATTTCGTGACTACTATATTCTTTAGCTTACAAATTCACAATAGTTTACTACATATAATCTCTACTTGTCATGGGATACAGAATTTCATATGAGCGGCGGCACTATAATAATTTCTATATTTGTGATAAATTATATAAGTTGACATATAAAACGTAATTATTTGTAACTTGTCGTTGAGTTGCTTGTGTTCTACTTTGCTGAAATATGTTGCATCTGTTTGTTCTTGTGTGTCATAACTAAGTCTCGTGTTTGTGATTCTTAGTTTTAAACAAGTGCATTACTTGCCTATATGGGATTTCCATTGACCTCATCTATGTTTACTATGGAAACCCTCTTAATACTTAGGGGTGGATAGCATAGTACCCCACATACACTTCTATGTTTTGCACTAAACCTCTCTTAGTTTGTAGAATTACCAAACAATCCACTTTGGGTGTAACTATTATAGATATGATAGGATTAGAAAGAATTCATCAATATCGAATTATACACATGATAGGATCCAAATAAATTCATTGATATCTAGGTTTGTTTGGATAAGTAATGATGATACTAGATATATGATTTATCTTTTATCTTGTGTAATTCTCATCCTAAAAAAAGGGTTGAGTCCCATGTAATCAATCACTTCCAATAATATATCAGATGTAGTCTATAGGGTGTCAAGTTTGTGGATGTAAGTAGTGTGCCAAGTCACATATTTTTTTGTGTCTTACTTTTCTATCAGTCTTCTATCTTCAATTTCTCTATTAATCTAAATTTCAACATGGTATCAAAGTGGGTCGATTAGACCTCACTTTAAATTAGGAGTCTAGCTATTGGTTGCCATGTTATTTTTGGAGTTTTTCATCAAGCAAAGAGTCTTGGCAATAAGAAGACACGTAAAAAAAGACACTAAAGGGCATCGATGCATTGGCCACCATGAGCTCTGCCTTATGTTATGGAAGAATTTCTTCTCAATTTTAATATAGGAAGAATATTATTTTTTTTTTTTGGGTTTAGTTGATTATTTATGTAACCCTCTATTGGAAGGGGATCTCGAGGCATGGTTTTGTCAAAAATAAAGAGGGAGAAAAAAAAACAATGGGAGATTTGAATGTGGAGAGAGAGGCTTCGATCAAAAATGAGTACAAAGAAAAGAAAAAAAATTCAAAAAAAAAAAATTTACAGGTTATTATTCCATGTACATTCACACTAATTTGTTAGGGGAGTTTTATCACCAAAGCTACATCATGCAATTGACAAGCAACCACCCCATTTTCAATTCAAGTTAAACATTTCAATTGATTTCAATGTACCAACTTAAGGAGGAGTATTAGAGATATGATAGGATTAGAAAGAATCCATCCATATCCAGTTAAAAATACAATAGGATCCAAAAAATCGATTGATATTTAGGTTTGTTTGGATAAATAAAGATGATAATAGATATATGTGATTTATCTTATGTCTTGTGTAATTCTTGCCTTATAAATAGTGTTGAGCCCATATAATCAATCACCTTCAATAATACATCAGATTTAGCCTAGAGGCCGTTAGGTCCTTGGATATAGGTAGTGTGTCAAACCACGTATTTCTTTATGTCTTACTTTTCTATCATTCTTCTATCTTCAATTTCTCTCATACTCTAAATTCCTTCAGTAACAGTGACACCACGTCACCATTATCACGTGGTGTTATCATCTAATAATAAATCTAAAAGTAGACAAGGCGGGCCCTAATTCTTCACATGAGGTGGTTATTTTCTTAAATGGAAAAGGTAGTTACGACATTAAATGGGATTCACTTATTTACATGTTGATTTATTTATAGATGGTGACACCATGTGACAATGGTGACGTGGTGCCATAGTTAACTTCAATATTTTCTCAGTGACACCTTCCCTCTTTTTTGTGTATGTGTGTGTAATAAAGATATAGGATGACTTTTGGCATATGGAATTTTGACTCCTATCTCTTGTTAACCATCGATAATGTGGATTCTTTCACTTAAGATAGGTGTCGATTGGGGAATCTAGATGTGAAGAGGGGATTGAGAAATGAATAAGGGTTTGGGACTGTAAAGGCGAAGCCATGATGGAAAGATGAAGGCTGATGATGGTAGAGGTGGTGGAGGAAGGAGGATACCAACCTATGTTTGGTTAACCATCTGAATCAGTTTTGTTTTATAAACTGATTTAAATCAATCATCCCATTTATTGAGTGTTTTACAATTCAATTTTAGGAAGGTTTAGTGCGAATGTGTGAGTTATAGGGATGATGTTTTTGTTGTATATAAGATCGGTGGTATAAAATTTCAAAAGTAGAAAACCATAAAAGAAACAAAGAATAAAGGATCGCTAGTCAAGGATCGTCAAATGCTTTCTTCAAGATAGTAATTTCTCCACTTATGATGCAAATAGACTCTTGAAAATTATACTCCTAGGATACAATGCCTAATTTTAAGATTATCTAAGGCTGCACTTCTTAGTAATCTTGGAACCAAAACTCAACCTGAATGTAGAAAATCAAAAAATATGGAAGTTCAGAATTAGAGAGAAGAAAATAGAAAAATGACTTAGTTAATTCGAAATTGCAATTGAATTCTATTCATAGAGTTCTATGCATCACTTAACGAAGAGGTGTATCTCTTCATTTCAGTGGTAGAAGACATCACTTGAAAGTTTATAACTTTTATAGCCACAGAGAAAAAATCAAACCGAAATATTAACTATTGTGTTCAAATGGACTCATTGGGTCCTAACAAACCAAACTTCCAGTATCTACGATACTGAGTTTCTACCAAACTACTAGAAGTAAGGAACATTCGAATGGGATAGTTGCATCCAAACAAACTCAGTACTGTAATTGTATCTTCAATTGAGTAGCTCTTTATATGAACTTCAAAATTATACAATCTGCAAATATGACTGGTAAATTGGTCAAATTGGTGTAAAACTAAAATAATTCAAATATGACAAATATTTATGTAGTATTGTACAAATATGATTTTTGATTTTTTTTTTAATCATATATTGTATGAATCCTTAAAGAATTAGAGTTTTTTAATTGGTTTTGCTTTGGATAAAAAAAATAATTGGCTATAATAAAATCGAGTGAAATTTTAGTTTATTCAAGGACTATAAGTGGTGGATCTGCTTAAAAGGAAAAGGGGAGAATCACTACCCGAGCATTAGTCGTAGTATGGGAAAGAAGAGTTCCTGCTACTCATCAAAGCTATACTTGGTTCCCTCTAATTTTTGCATCTAAGGAATACATTACTTACTGTATGAGAGGAGTCTAGCTATTGGTTGTCGTGTTAATTTTGGAGATTTTCATCTAGCAAAGAGTCTAAGGAATAAGAAGACACATGAAAAAAAGACGCTAAAGGGCATCGATTCATTAGCCACCATCAACTCTCCCTTAAGTTATGGAAGAATTGATTCTCAGTTTTAATATAGGAAAATTGTTGGGTTTTTTTTTGGGAGGGTGGGGGGTTTTAATTGATCATTCCAATAACCATCTGTTGGAAGGGGATCTTAAGGCATGGTTTTATCAATTAAAGAGGTAGAAAGAAAACAATTGGAGATTTGAATGTGGAGAGAGAGGCATTGGTAAAAAAAAGGATAGAGAAAAGATAAGTAAGGATAATGATAAATATGTGTGATTTATCTTTTATCTTGTGTATTTCTCACCTTATAAATTGGGTTAAACCCCATGTAATCAAGTACCTTCAATAATACATCAAATGTAGCCCATAAGACGTTAGGTCCATGGATGTAGGTACTGTGTCAAACCACGTATTTCTTTGTGTGTTACATTTTTATTATTCTTCTAACTTCAATTTCTCTCCTACTTTAAATTTCTAAAGTAACAGTGACATCATGTTACCATTTTTACGTGGTGTCACCATCTAATGGTAAACCTACAAGTGGACAAGTTGAGTTCTACTTCTTCACATAAGGTGGTTATTTCTTAAATGGACAAGGTAGTTACTGCATTAAGTGTTGTCCCCTTGCTTATATGTTGATTTACTATTAGATGGTGTCACCACGTGACAATGGTGACATAAGATAGATATATACCCTCCCTCTTTTTTGTGTATGCTTGTGTAAGAGAGATATAGGATGAATTTTGGCATACGAAAATTCAACTCCGATCTTGTTTTCACCATAGAGAATGTGGATTCCTGTACTCGAGATGGGAATTGATGGGTGATTTGAATGCAAAGAGGTGACAAAGAAATAATAAAATGGACTCTAGAGTTGAGGTTTGGGGACTGTAAAGGCAAAACCAAGAAGGACAAATGAAGGTTAATGGTGGTAGAGGTGGCGGGGGATGAGGAGTCCAACATGTGTTCGATTAACCATCTGAATCAATTTTGTTCTAGAGAATGATTTGAATCAATCATCCCATGTATTGAGTGTTTTACAATTCAATTTTAGGAAGGTTTAGTGTGAACATGTGAAGTATAGGGATGATGTTTTTGTTGTATATATGACCAATGGCATAAAATTTTAGAAGTAGAAAACAATACATGAAACAAAGAAGAAAGGATCATTAGGCCAGGCATGCCAGATGCTATTTTCAAGATAGTAGTTTCTCCACTTATGATACAGATAGACTCTTGAAAATTATACCTCCAAATACAATGCTTAACTTTAAGATTATCTAAGACTACACTATTTAGTAATTTGGGAACCAGAACTCAACCCGAATGTAAAAAAATCAAAAAATATTGAAGTTTGGAATGAGAGATAAGAAAATAGCAAAATGACTTAATTAATTAGAAATTGTAATTGAAATCTATTTATGGAGTTCTATGCATCACTTCATGAAGATATATATCTCTTCATTTCAATGGAGAGAAAACATCACTCGAAAGTTTTTAACTTTTGTAGCCATTGTATCTTCAATTGAGGAATTGTCATATGAACCCAAGAAATTATACGACAGGCAAATATGACTGGTAAATTAGTGTAAAACGAAAATTATTATTTACATGACAAATATGTTAATTAGTATTGTATGAATAAGATTTTTGATTTTATTTTTTTAATCATATTTTGTATAAATCCTTATAGAGTTAAGAGTTTTTTAATTGATTCTGATCCAGATCAAACAAAAAATTGATTTTGCTAAATAAAATTTAGTGAACTTTTAGTTTATTCAAGGACTATATAAGTGGTGGATTTGCTTAAAAGAAAAAGGGGAGAATCACTATTCGAACATCAGTTGTAGTGTGGGAAGCTCCTTTAACCCTAATGGTATGTTTGGATGGCGGATTAAAAAGGGATAACTCTAGTAGGATAGGATAAAAAAGTAGATGGGGCTCATATATCCCGCGTTTGGTTAGTATAAAAAGCATCGAAAATCCCACTCGGATTTTATCTCAATTAGGTTTGAAAAGTCAACTTTAACCTATCTACATGGGTTAAATGAAACTCAGGGGGGCTGGGAAATTGTTTTAGCAATCAAGATAACTAATTCAAATTACTACCCCTACTAGGTCAAATCACTTCTCCATTCTATGTTGCTTCATCCCTTCTCCTTCATCACTCAACTGGTTGTTGCTTCTCATTAGGTAAGTTCCTCTCTCTCTCTCTCTCTCTCTCTCTCTCTCTCTCTCTCTCTCTCTGTTCTTTCAAAAGGCCAACACCACCATTGCTGCTACCCTTGAACTCCCATGAAAACTACCATATAGAAACTTTTGCATGGAAGCATCACATTCTAATGGACAACCTACACATTATTGTGGATTTCTACTCACAATATCAAATTTTTTAGCATTTTTTTGTTTGAACTACATGATAGTAACTATTCAAAAAAAAAAAAATAAAAAACTACATGACAATAGTATAGATACATGTGTAGTTTTATCAAAAAAAATTGAATTTTTTTTTAATTATTATTCTCCCATAAGTTTCTTAACCAGCTGTGGTCCATAAAAAAAAGATATGGATATAATAGTCAATGAAAGAAAATTACATCACTCTTATCTATTGGTCCCACAAAAATATATAATTTATCCAAATAGGGAAAAGGACTGCATATACCAACCTATATCCTATCTGAATGATAAATGGGTGAGTTTGGATTGGATGGGAAAGATTATATTTTTAGACATATGATGAGGATGATTGCGGCCCGGAGAAGGGTCTTTGAAGGTGCGGTGGGTAACACTTTGCCTTTGTGAGTACCTATTTCAACTTTGATTATGAGTCGAATAGATCCTTGTTGGAGAACGGCTCCTATGTCTGAGGAATGGGCTTCCTCAAAGCGATTGTCCCAATGATCAAAGTTACGGGTTAGACGTTTGACCTTGCTAGCTAGTCGCTTGCCACTTTGACATAGGAGGCCTTGCTTGAGAGCTTCTAACTCCTCTGTCTTCTTCCTTATTGCCTCATGGTAATCCATCTCAGTAGCTAATCTGCCTCCTAGACCATGGGCAGGTGGGTTGTAATGAGAATGAGGTTTTTCATTATAAAGCTCCTGTCTATCACGGAGTAGTGCGTCCTCCAATAATTGGAGATCATAGTTAGTGGGATCTTCAAGGATTAGGGGTAGTGGAAGTGTCGTGTGGCTGGTTCCTATGTTGAGGGCTCTCTTGCCAAACATGGTTCTAGGATTTTTAGTTGGTAAAAAACCTAGTTGTTTCCCATAGATGGCGCTAGTTGTGTGGGGAGAATTTCTCACTGTAAGTGACCAATGGCCTATAAGACAAGAGAACACCTACATTAAACCAATAGTCGGATGTGACGAAAGGGACACCAATGCATAATTCAAATCGCAAGTCAAAGAAAAGTGTGGAGTGAATAGGCTAGGATTGAATGTCTTACCTGGTACCTATAGTCCTTTATTTATAGTGGTAGGAAACTATGTTCCAAAGGTACTCCAACTCTAGTGTGATATGCTAGACCTCATCACCAACACCTAGATATTTGGGTAGAGTTAGACTAGGACTCCTGCTCCTAGGTCTTTATCATTAGCTCCTACTTGTTCGAAGTAGCATTTAACTAGGACTCTAGGTCCCAGGTGAAACCTCAACTTAATAGGACTCGTCCAACGGAAGCCGATAAGCAAGAGGAGCCTTCATAGAGTACCTCTTGGCCAATAGAGTGCCTTTTGGTTGGCACTCATTCGCCAAAAAGTTGCCATTTGCTCTGCAAGTCGACACTTTTGCCCGTCAGCACTACCTAAGCCAAAAGGGACCCCCTCCCCCAAAGTTAGATAATGCCTCTGAATATGAAATTGGGGTGTTACAGTCCTTAGGCCTAGACCCAATAACCATAATTGATTAATTAGTCAAAATAAATTCTAATTGAAAAAACATATAGATTTGGCAATCAATTGTTATATAAAATACACTAATATATGATGTGTAATGTTATGTAGGCGATTAAATTTGAAATAAGCGATTAAATTAGAAAAAAGTAAAAAAAATAAACCAAAAAAATTAATATTATTTAAAAAAATATTTTATAAAAAAAATAAGTATTAAAAAAATTACTTAAAAAATGTTAGAAATAATGCCTTAACTATAAAAAGTTATGTAAAATATAGTTACCAAACAATACCTTAAGCTATAGGCCAAAAAAAAAAAGCTTAAACTATATCTTATAAACTCATGTCAAACATAGGTGATGGAGAATATATCTGTTTACACCCAAAATACTAAAATCTAAGGATGATACGTATAGGTGATTCGACGATCAACAAAGTTGGTGTGAGTCCAAACCTAACAGTGAAGTTAAGGAAGTGAGACTCTAAGAACCCCAGGAAATGAGGAAATGAAAAAATGTGACATCATGAACTGCCAGCTAGAGACGGTTTGGTGCACTTCTGCACATCTCAAGGAAACAGGCCATGATTACAGTCATGATTGAAAAAGATGGCTTTGACGGTTAGGGGTCATCTCCTATAAATAATGAAGGCAAGGCTACCAAAAGAAAGATCCTCGATCAATACAACAACTCTACATAGAGCCAAACTCTCTTTTACTTAGCTTTTCCCCAACAAATTTTCTTTAATCTGTAATACATCACTCCAGTGATTTTTATCCTTCCCGTTAATGTTAAGTACAATAATATTTTCATCTACCAAGTTTAGTTTCTCTGATAATTTGCATTTCAGTTGTCTTTCTACATTCTAGTCCATTCCATTAAAAGTTGAAAAATTGTTTAAGTCCTTGATCCCTAAGGCATAGAAAAGAGCTCAGAGATAACCTTACGTCTCGTTACAATCACATAAATTGTCACTATTTAAGAACCTCACGTCGATTCAAATAGGTAAGATCATACGTGTTTCGATCTTAAGTCTAGCCAGATTTTGGCATGCTCACAATCAGAAAATATATCGAATATATTTTTAGGCAAGTCCAGTGGGACCTTAGCAGCAATATGGAAAACACCTATGAAAAAGCCAAAATTGGCTTATCAGAAGTGCCCCCAACACATGAAGTTGTTGAAAAAGGTAGGTTTGGTGTCCCCAACCTACCGAAAGAAATGCCTCCACTCAGAGGGCCTAAAAATCGAGAATCCAACTCAACGTCAGAGGCTTCTATGAAAGCGTTGTCGCATGAAGTCTCCCAACAAGTGTTCGAACTCATCAACAGCTTGGGGGACTTGATTAGAGAATAATCTGACCACACTAGGTAGGTACTAGAGTATTTGTTTGACAGTTTAAATTGTCTAGAGGGCGCAAGGTAGCCACTATTTCCCCCTATACAAACAATACTAGTGGAGACACTACAACAAGTACTTCCTCTATGTGTGCCACCTTCGAGGGCGTAGAAAGCCAAAAATGGCCATTAGAGAAATAACAATCCTCTTTTCCAGGAGGCTATGACACCCAATCCCGAGTTCAAGGGCAAAGAAGATAGCTGCCAATTATTCTACCAGCAGCACCCCAAGTGATCATGAATAGAGGCCAACTAGACGAAATCATCAAGGAACATGTCGGCCCTAACATGAGGTGCATCACCAGAACAACATATTGAAAACATACACTGATTGAGTAGATAAGGAATATGAGTATCCTCGGGGAAACATGGTCCAAGTGTTCACAACTTTCTCAAGAAAAGATGGACAGTCGATCGTGGTGCATATTAGTCACTTTACCATACAATGTGGCGAGGCAGGGCCAATGAGTTTTTCAAGTTGAGGTTTTTTGCTAATGCTTTGACAAGGATGTCCTTCAGATGGTATATTAACTTGTCGCCTAATTCCATGTTAAGTTGGTAACAATTGGTGGACAAGTGCCACTCTCAGTTTTACCTCACTAAGCGTGAAGTATCAATGGTTAATTTGGCCAGGTTTTACTAAATAATGGGGGAAACAAAGGAGTAGTACATCACACATTTCAAAATGGATAGGAACAATAGTAGGTTGGCCTTTCCCGAGATGGAGTATATGTGCATTGCGTAGAACGGTCTAGGTTTCTAGCTCTAGAAGAAATTTGAAGGAATGGAATTCAACGGCATGTTCAAGTTTGCAATGCAGGTAACACAACATGAACAGATCTTGCAAGAATATTTGGATTGAAGAAACACATCCAAGGGTATGTATTACCGAGACCCCAATACAAAGATCCTTATGATGGAGCCAATCTAGGAGGTATAGGTAAATATGGCGAAAACAGTAGCCAAACGGCCACATATGTGCAAAGCCTTAGCTAAGGCCTCAGAGGATCAAGCACAAGCTTCGTTGGGTGCCAATAAAAGAGTCGATGATGGCAATAACTAGAAGTATGACTTTGAAATTTCTAAGGCCACCCATATCTTTGAATATCTACTTGTAGATGGTATTATCAGACTATTGTTTGGTTACAAGATTCCCTTGGCCACAAAGCTGAAGAACAAGATATACTGCAAATGGCACAATTTGTGGATCCATTCTACTAGTAATTGTGTGATTTTTCATAACACTATTCAGGAAAGTCTTACTAAAGGCTATTTGGTCTTCGATGACAAAAGAAAGCCGAAGATGGGAGTCGACGAGGACCATTTTAGAAGACTACCACTATTAACAATGTGGAGGTACTTAAAACTTCGTGAAAAAAGGTAGACTTGAGCATTGGCAAGCAAGTGGCGTAGAGAATCCTAGTGATGAGAAGAGCGCTTCCCTTGAAGATGATTCTTCAAAAAAGATCCCCATAAGAAGTTCTACTATTTAGTTGCAGTCAAAGAACAACTCGATATGGTCAAGAAAGGTCTATGGCTGAGGTGCAAGACTTACTACAGACTCACTCCAAAGGAGAAGGAGCTAGAAAAAGCGGGCAAAAGGCCGAGAAAAGGATGGCATTATAAAGGCACTCACTAAAAGAAGCCAGACAAATGGTCGTTGCTCAAATGGGACTATAAAGACTGGCTAGGCAAGTTCCTGAGGCCAAACTAAAAAGAGAACGATAGGGATTTTCTAGAGCCTCCATAAATTTTTCCTAACCTAAAACACGAAGGATTTTCCATTAGGTTGACTCTTGATCATCCCATCAAAGCTAAGGGACATTGGGATCGACCTAGGATGACTAAGGCAATTGAGCCATTGGAAGACCATTGGTATGTAACCAAACATCCAAAGTTCCCAAAGTACCACCAGCCATGGCTATTGTATAGAACCCATAAATACAGGTGGCAGCGCATGCAAGTAGACCTACATAAGTGGGAGGAATAGCAAGTGCATGTCGCCCGAGATGTGCGATTGGCTTTCAGCCAACAATATCTTGAGATAGGGATAATCAAGTCAAAATTTGGAATTTTTCCACCCCACAACGCACAGTGGTTCCAGAGAAGGTCGCGACTGAAGAAAAGGGGAAGAAGAAGGTAAAGCCCGATTCCTCGCCAAAGAAGGACATTGAGGAAAGAATGGTGTGAAAGGTGGTGGAGCACCTTAAAGCCAAATTGTACATTCCTCGAGAAACTTGCAAGGGGAGGAAGAAAGATCACTCAACTGATGAAGATGATAACGATGGAGGTGATTCCATCAAGCTCAGCACTCTAGGCATTCAATTTATATCAACGCCCTTGGATTATTTTTGATCTTTCAATACTCTAGGTCAACAATCAGGATCCTTGGAGGGGGATATCGAGGAGATTGAAGCACAAGGCAAACATTCCTGGATAAAGCTACACCTACTGAAGTCCAGTTGGAGCATTACCATGAGAGTTGAAGGAATAAAAACATAGTACAATGGACGGCCCAATAGGATGGAAGTTTAGTAAACCTACATGGCCTATGACTCACTACCTAAAAACTGTTGTACATCCAAGCACATCTGGAAGAGAGACCCTTCAATAAAGTCTTGGTGGACAACAAGGCAGCTGTCAATATCTTACCCATGGATACCATGAAGAAAATGGGCAAGAAGGAAGAAGATTTAGTCCACACTAAGTTGACTATGAGTGGCTTCACCGATGGGATCAACAAGACAGTAGGAGTCATACCTGTTAAGCTGGTCATTAGAAGCAAGGTTAACATAACTCGTTTCTTTGTGATTGACATGATGGCCTCCTATAACACTCTTTTTCGTTAAGATTGGATCCATCTCAGTGAATGCCTCTCATTAAATATCCCCCAACAGCAAGTATTGTAGAACCTTGAAGAGTTAGAGGTAGTATAAGAAGATTATACCCCGTTAAACCTCCACCAACAGCAAGTACTGTAGAACCTTGAAGAGTTGGAGGTAGTATAGGCAGACCATACCCTATTCATGGCTGACATCCACTAACCCAAGTATTGGAGGGAGAACCCTAGGCTAATGGGATTAAGGGAAATGGGGAACCATAACCACATGGAAAAAGATGCTAATGAAGTTTAAAGGGTAGGATAAGTATGGAAAGGCCAGAGAAGTTATGTTTTAGACTGACTTGAAAACCACATAAGTTCAACAGATAGAAGAAGAGGGTCTTTTTGACCCACAAACATACTAAGGCTGAATGATTTCAAAAACACTAAAAGTTTGGTTGATGATGGATCCCATCAATAGTGAGTGAAGGAAAAAGGCAGTGAGGGTTTGCATTGCTAGGGTAAGAACATATTTGGCAAAGAGGAAAGCCACAACATTGTAAGTGACCAACACGCAGCAAGACACCATTAACATGATGGAGTACGAGGAGAAAGAGGTCAAAAGAATGGCCTCAAGAGAGTTCATTAAGTTAGAAAAAATTAGTGCTACCCCATCCAAGTTTAAAGACCTCATTGATGTTTAGGATCCTTTACTTGAAGTCAACCTTAGAGAGCCAGAGGAACACATACCAACATTCATCAATAAACTGCTAAAGCTAAATTTTCAAGCATGAATCATTCAATTACTAAGAAAGTACCGAGATTATTTTGCTTAGAGCTACAAAAAGATTCCTGGGTTAGATCCAGCCTTATTGGACCACCGAGTACCTATTAGGAATGGATATAGGTCAATCAAATAGGCCCTGAGGTTGATGTCATAAGAAGAAACCCTGCTGGTAAAGGAAGAGATTGGGCATCCTTTATAGGCTAAGTGCATCCAGGTGGCGTGATACGTGGAATGAGTGTCTAATATCATGCCAGTAAAGAGAAATAATGGCAAGATTAGTGTCTTCTGCAACTACCGTGATGTTGATGCAGCAACCCCAAAAAGATGAATATGTATGTCATTAGTCGATCAACTAGTAGATATAGTGGCCATGAATGTCATCATGTCATTCATTGATGGCAATGCAAGATACCATCAAATCTTCATTGTCGAGAAAGATTGACACAAAATTGCCTTTTGATGTCCCGGATCAATAGGGACGCTTGAATGGAGGGTCATGTCATTTAGATTGAAGAATGCGAAGGCAGCATACCAGAGAGCCATGAACATTATCTTTAGTGACATGATCAACAAGATTGTGGAGGTGTACATTGATGACATTATATTCAAGACACGAGATATGGAAAGACACCTTTGCGATTTAAGTTTTGTGAGGATGCATGTTCATCTGCTAAAGATGAATCTGCTGAAGTGTGCATTTGAGTTCACAATAGGGAATTTTCTAGGATATTTGGTGCACAAGAAGAGAATTAAGGTAGATAAGAATAAGGCAAGGGCTATCATAGAGGACTCACCTCCGAGGACCAAGAAAGAGCTACAACGCCTGATTAGTCAAGTTAATTTCCTCTAATGATTCATCACCAACAACATATGGAAGGTGCATCACTCCTAAAGTTGAAAAGTGTAGAGGACTTTAGGTGGGAGACACAGCACCATGAAGCCTTTCACCAAATCAAAGAGTACTTGGCCAACCCATCAATCCTCATGCCACCCCACAAAGGGTAGGTCGTTGTTAATGTACTTATTAGCTGCACATGAATCTATTGGATGCCTGCTAGCTTAGAACAATAAAACAAGCAAAGAGGAAGTCGTTTATTATTCATGTGGAATTTTGAATCTAGTCAACCAGCGCTATAAGCTCATCAAGAAGCTTTGTTTAGCAATGTACTTTGCATCACAAAAGTTGAGAACATATATGATTTCAGAGATGGTGTATATTGTTGCACAAATAGATTTAACTAAGTACATGTTAACTAGGTCGATTATAAGAGGGCGAATTGGCAAATGGGTCTTGGCCCTAATGGAATTCTCACTGCAATATTTACTGCAACGCGTGATCAAAGGCCAAACATTTGCCGATTTCATGGCAGACCGCCATTGCATAGAGGTAGATCAAGATACAAGGGATTCACTTGGTTTGTTAGGGGTACCAGTGGTGTTTCTTACGCCATGGAAACTAAAATTCGACAGATTGTAGACACAATGGTCTGCAAGGGCGGAGTGATTATAGAGTCAACCCAGGGTTGTAAAACCCAACTATTATTCAAATTAAAACAAACAACTAGACCAAGTATGAGACATTGATCATCAGGCTTGAGATTTTTGTTGGGAATGGGGGCATCAATGGTCAAAATAACCAGTGATTACAAATTGGTCATCAATCAAATCGCATGCAATTTTTAAGGCTAGAGTTGGGAGTTGTGCCCATTCCACTCCATTTCAATGTCTTTATTGCCAAATTTTGACCACATGACATTGCGACTTGTCCCAAGGGAGTTAAATGGCCAGGCTAACAACTTGGTCCAGTGGGATCACTATTTAGAATTCCTCAAGGCATGAATAAGCAGCTAATCAGAATTCAAAAGTGTGTATTTCCATCCATCAAAGCCAAAGGAATGTATTTCGAAGAATTGATGGTGGAAGTGGAGGAGGAAGATTTGAGGTTCAAAATCATACAATTCCTAAAATACCCAAATGGGGATGTAGACCAGGCCACCATAAGATGGGCCACTAATTATATACTTCTGGACGAGGAACTCTACAAAAAAGGGATTCATGTTGACTTGCTATTAAGATGCATTGGAAAAGAAGTAGACATATTAGCAGTGGTCCAAGAACCACACATGCATGTGTGGCGCCCATTAGGCTGGCATTAAGATGTGTTGGTTTATTTGGAGATAAGGCTATTATTTTTCAAGTGTCCTGAGGGATTGCATTGAATATGCAAGGGGTTTTCAAGCATGTTAACACTATGGACCTATCCAAAGGGCACCATCAATGTAGATGCAGCCCATAACAAAGTCATGGTCGTTTAGAGCATTGGCTATGGATTTAATTGGGAATATTTTTTTCCCGTCTACAAGACTACATTCTTTTATCACCTTACAAGAAGTGAATTCAAAGGTTTTGTAAAGGAATATGGTTTCAACATCATTCATTCAACCTCATACTACACGTAAGGAAACGGCTAGGCCGAGTCCACCAACAAAGTGATGAAGGGGATTATTGCCAAGATGGTGGAAGAAAATCCAAAGGGCTAGCTTGATAAGATTTTAGAAAAACTATGGGCATATAGAATGTCAAAATAGTCTAGTATCGAAGTCATACCATTCAAGTTAACCTATAGACACGATGTGGTTTTGCCAATGGAGATCACCATAAAGTCATTACGAGTGGATTTTCAATATAACCTAACTCTAGCTGAATATAATGAAGTCATGATGACAAAGCATGAAGACTAACAGAATGTGGGACTGGGTGTGCTAGATTGCATAAAAGTACAAAGGGTTGCCAAAGTGTACAGCAGAAGATTCAAAGACAAGGCATTTGAGTAGGTGACTTGGTTTGGAAGGAAAGGTTGCCTTTAAGACCAAAGGTTTGGCAAATGGTCTGTCAACTAGGAAGGGTCATTTCAATTCTAAGAAATTAAGAAATGTGGTATTTACCATTTAAGGGAATTAGATGGAGAATGTCAGTTCTTGAAGGCATACAGACCAAGGGTCTATGAGGCCGTCGAACGCAAAAAAGACCTTTAACGTAGGAGGTCACAACCAGCGGCTCAATGTAAGTAGATGACCATTAGAGGGTTCATCCTAACATTCAGCAATTGTAAGAAATAAAAAAGGAAATAAAAATGAACAAATAACATTGTAACTTTTATTCATGAAATTTTGTACAAATTCAATGGATATAGTTTGCAAAATATAAATGAAACAAAGTGTTGCGTTGAAGTAGTCTGCTTCTATGAGATTGTCGTCCTAGTTTGAAGATGACAACTTGTGTACTAGAGACAAAGAAAGGAGCAAGGATGGAGCAAAAGCTTGGGTGCATGAAGAAAAATGGATTTAAACTGAAGCCTTCCCAACCAAGGGCTTTCTTCCATCCCCACATCTCAATTCCAAATGAGTGCAAAAGAAGCTCATCCTATGGTTAACTGGAGATCAAAAGAGGAAAACAGGTTCCAGTGCCATAAGATGCACCGAAGCCAGATGAAATATCTTCTTCTATTTTTTTCAAGTGCATGCTATCAACTTATGTTGCCTAACGCCCAAGACAAGGATCATCAATATGACCAAAGAATATAAGTGCAGTGTGGCACCCATCTTTCGAAGGGACATGAAAGTAAGTTGGTAGAGCCAACTGTTGATGTTAGGAGGACATGACAAAGTAAAAACTTTGGCTAAGACCGAATGAGAAAAGGGTTGAGGACAAACAAAATCATCTTCCACTTTTCTCTCTTCTGGGTCAGGAGGGTCTGAAGGAGTAGAGGTGTTGCTTAATAGGGAAAGCATCCATGGGAAAGTTTTGGTTTGCTCCAAATGACCTAGCATTAATGGGTATTTATAGCTAACTAATAATTAGAGATAATAGAAATCCTAACAACTATCTCCTTAAAGGTGATAGTGTCCTTATTCAATTCAAATCTAAATACTAGGATGTCAGCCATATCAGTTGCAAGGTATTTAGCTAGAAGCCTTTTACAAAATATTGCCTAGGTTACTATTGCGTAGTCTTCTAGATGAATATTTGTGTAGTATCGTCAGCTATTTATACATCTGGCCATTAGGGTTTTCGTGTTGATCCTTTTGTGCTGATTTTGTGGTCCCTTTTGGGATTATTGAGTTGTAATCCCTGATGCTTTTCTGCACCCATTACTCACCGGCTGCAATGGGTGAGCTATCTCCACTATCGGTGGATTTTCGTTCATCAAAATTGTCAAGTATTGTCCCCTTGTGTCCTGTCCACATGTAATGTTGCAGCTCTTACAGACTGGCTTGGTGTTGTGCTCTCATTCCCCAAATTGGTACCTATTTGGGCTCGTCAACATTGAGTTGGTGCCTATTTCGAGATCATTTGTTTTGGGACTCTATGGAACTAGGTCGTGGTCCAGTTTGAGCCCAATGAATACTGTCTAGATGAGATGCTTGGATTGCCTTCGGTGAGCCCAGAGGGTTTTGGCCACCAGAGGGGGCCCAGATTTAAATCCACCATCATTGGTTGCCCCACAACCCCAGGTTAGGAGGATGACCCTCTAACTCTGTCCTAGGGCTAAAATCGAGTTTTATGTTGCAATGATTACCCTGTGGATGACTGTTCCTCATGATTACTAGCATTGTTCCAGTAGTGTGTTCAACTTTCGTATACATGCTCCAATGCAAAAGATATGGTAGGAGATGACACGCATTGCAAGGAGAGGGCTCCTTTGGTACGATGCTTTTCCCACCCCTCATCGTGGTAGTAAATGTTATAAAAAAGGGGGAATGCCCTTTGTTTTTCTACTCTTATTTCGAATTTTTGAATTTTCGCCCTTCTTTCCCCCTTCCTAGCTTTTAAATTGGTTGTCTCTTTCCGTTGGTGATTCTGAGAACTTTGTGCTTTCTTTTTTCAACGAAATGTTTTTAGCCATTCATTAGGTACATACCCATTCTCTTTCTTTCATATTGGATCCCTTTAACCCCAGCTAGTGGGATAGCGAGTTCTGTTTCATTATTTGGAGATTTAGTTATTTTCGGCGTCATTCCGATAGTTTTGCTTTCCTTTTGCGGTTCGTAGATTACCCCCTCGTGTTGAGACTGGCCTTGATCAAATCTTGATGTTTAGTTTCACTATTTTTGATTAATTATGCTTTGCATCTACCTTCTTTGCATTCTCAGTTATGATTTGAATCCCCAATGGGGAGAGTCATATCTGATATTTCTTCTAATCCTGCATCCAGAGAGGGAAGTAATGAGAGTGTTAAGGAGATTTTAGTTTCCCACAGTAATGGTCGTGCTGAAGAGGCCTTATCCCCCATGGTGGTGAGGAACTTTCTATCAGCAACGGTACCCCAATTGAGGGTGATCAGTTTTTGTTAGTCTTAGCATAGAGATTCGAGCTTCATGCTAACGTGTCAGATCTCGAAGATCCTAGATTTGTTCCCATAGTCTCAACATCAAGCCTCCATTGGCTTTGCCTCTAACTGTCACTAGTTGGGCTAAGAAGAGGGGGTCTAAAGGTATTTCAGTTTCCTCTGACCCTGAAAAGAAAAAGGTCCAATGAGACTTTTTTGATCTTACTTTCTATGCCGAGTCAACTCTGAGTCGTAGCGACAAGGATGACTTGGAGGCCCTGAGGGTGGAATACTCCTTTCTAACTTTTATTCTATTTCGTTCTCCTGAGGAGGATGAGAGATATAACTCGTCTATTCCTGGGATGACCTATTTCTTCACCTTGGCTTTCCACGTTGGGCTCAGATTCTCTGTTCATCCCTTCATTCGAGATGTCATGGCCTTATATAATGTGTGTCTAGCTCGGGTTTCCCCTAATGGTTGGGGCTTGTTGGTTTACCTTCTTGTTCACTAATGCGAGAGTGGGAACACTTCTCCACCCACTAGTCATGAGTTTTCCCACCTTTTCCAACTTAAGTCTTCTCTTTTCCTAGGCTTTTTCTATTTTTCCAAGTGGGTTACGATGAAGATTTTGATTTTTGGGCTTCCTTCTTCCAACAAAGGGTGAAAACTAAAGTTCTTTCTTTGTTTAGGGTGATTCTTGGGAGTTTTCAAGAACATCTGGCAATATTCCTCGCAATCCCAGATCTTTGGGGGGTTCCAAGGGACACACGTAAGAATGAAATTTAAATATTTGCTTGTTGAATGCATTCTTATCATGGTTCTAACTTGTCTTTTGTCTCATTTGTAGGTTTTCACCATTCCCTAGACACCACAGAGGCTGGAAGAGTGTCTTTAGCTAGAGCCTACGGTCTTAAGTCCTTTTCTACTATAGTGACCTAGGAGAAGCCTATTGAGTATGGGCTTGGGCCCCTGTGGAGATGTTACCTACTTAGTTCATCCCTGTTGAATCCTCGTCTGAGTACTCCCCTGACTAAATGGATCCTGAATTTATAATGATGAGATCTGCTGATGTGAAGTAAAAAAAGAGAGAAATTTGATGAAAACGTCCAAGCTTCCTTCTCCATTGAAAACGAAGTCAGCAAGTATTACCTCGGGGGATGGATAGGAGGATCTGATCTCCTCCAAGACCAACCTTCCCCCTCTCCTCTGCTTGAGCTTCCACCCAAAGATAGACCTGAGACTGAAGGAGCCAAGCTCGTTGGGACGACTTTAGTTCTTTCTCCATTGAAATTCCCCAAGGGAGAAAAGATCACACATTATCTTCTTGAGGTGGATATGAGGGGTAGTGGATTCCTCTACGATCTAGCTACAATTATGGATGAACTAGCTGACTTGGTTCCCATCACGAACACTAAGCAAGCTATGAAGCTCAGCTTCGAAAGGAAGACCAAGCACGTCATCTATAGTTTGGCCGAGGTATTGTGTTCTTTTATGGCCCCCTAGAATATGGCATTTAGATTATCTTTCTTCTTCTATTTTCTTACAGTGTGTGCCTTTGTTTCTAGGCCTTGACATACATCAAGATGATGGAGTTCCACCATCAGCACGTATCAAGTGTGCTAGCTGGTCAATCCTTCGAGTAAGCTCCTTGCGTTCTGAACTTGAGAGGGTCCAATTTGCTGAGCAATAACAAAGGACAGAGCTAGCCACAAAGGAATGCGAGCTGGCAGAAGCACTAGATGATGTAGATACGACCAAGTTGGGGAGGGCTTAGTCGAGGAAAAGAACGTTGTCCTTGTCACCAAAATGACGGAGATAAAGAGGGCCTATGTCGCATTGAACACTCATTTTCAGGTCTTCATCAAGGGAAAAGATATCGAACTGAGGGTGAAGGATGAGAAATTGAAGGCAAAAGTGACTGACCTAAAAGCCAGAGATAGGAGGATTACTGAGCTCCTCAAGGTAAATGCTTCTGCCATCGTGCATGGGTTTATGAACTTCCAAGAGCAGTTTAAGAGGTCGTATCCCGATTTGGATTTGGACTCTTTCATGCCAGAGGTAGAGGCATTAAAGCCTAAGTAGCCAGTAGAGGGAGCTGATGTCGAGCAAATTGAAGAAACTTGGGAGCCCGCTGCATAGCTTTTGTCCATGGGTTATAGGATTTTGTGGTGAACTGAAATCTGATAGTCATAGTCTAAATTTTAGCAAACTTATGTTAGTACAACTTTGTTTCCTGCTTTTAATACCCTCTGTTTGTTTCTTATTTCATTCAAGATGGCTTTTGTGCGTTCTCTTGTTTGATTCCCCTCTTTTTCCTTTTCTTTTTTGTTGTTTTCTTCTTAGCTCTTAGCTTTGGAGGGGTGACAGAGGTGAACTTTGCTCCTCTGAGTTGTACCAACCTTTATTTATAGCAATGGAGTCCTCCCGAGCTGGAAATTTGGTTGTTGTTTTGCTCGTGGTTGAGTTACTTGGCAAGTCTTCTCAGCCTAGTCCCTGGGAGCCCAGATGTTTCATGATCTATTAGGGTTTGTCTTGCGAAAGTTGTGGAAAATTTCCTTTTCTTTTTTGAGTCTCAGGCTAAACATTCGTCCTCAAGTTGCTTAGGAACATCAGGGTTATTTTAGAATTTTTACTCTATCTTTTCATGTCCTCCAAGTTTGACGATTTTCTTCAGTTGACGTTACGTGCCTATGAAGGTGAGGGTGTCTCCTCAAAGGTTGTGCTCATTCCCTATTTTTTCAACAAGTGGTCGACGTAATTAATGTGATGGATGCACATTTATTGTTTCCTTCGGGAGGGTTTTGTACCACCTAAAATCCCTTTAAATATTGTACCTTGTTTGTAGGATCTCACCACTTTGCTTGAGTATCTTCTACTTCATTCTCTATCAAACTCTCCACTCTAATTTTATGAACCCTTCTCTCGAGTTATCACCATGGCTCAGCTTTCTGCTTCTGGGCTCCACACCCTACAAGAAACCTTCCTAGACGTCGTGGTTAGCAAGATCGATGTTGTGGAGACTCAAGCATTGTCTAGCCGTTATGATTTTCCCAGTAGGGTATTGGTTCATACTATGGGCAATGACCCCTACCACCGGTCTTTGGCTCACATGGTTTTTTTTTTCAAGGTCTCCTTCCACCTGGGCCTTAGGTTTTTCCTTTCTCCCTTTGTGAGGGAGGCTCTCCATTTCTTCAGTTTCTTTCTTGCCATGCTACAGCTGGTTGGTTGTGCTATTCTTTTGGCACTCCCGATCCTATAGGAGTGTTTATTCATGCAGCTACGAGTTACTTTAGTTAAGTTTCTCAACCTCTTTCGTGCCATGTAGCTGTCTGGGCTCTATTACTTTGTAGGGGGAAGAGGACTAGAAATTCCTATCTCTGACCTTCCTCTTGAGCCTAAAGGTTGGAAGCGAAGGTTCTTCTTTATGTCTGAAACAGGTTGGGAATTTACTTCCCAAGTGGGCTCGTCGATTCATATTTCCACGATCTAGGAGAAACATGCTTATCTTGTTAAGTTTCCTCATCTTGGTGAGTTTTCTTCTACCAACCTACCTATATCTTATTTCTATGGTTTTAACTTTGTTTTTTTTAGGCAGATAAGTATCCGAGCTTAAATAGAGAAGCGCAAGATCGGGTAGATAAGGCTCAGGCTCGTTTTCCCTTCTCTTATGCCGAGCTAATAGGACCTAACCCATCTAATATGCCAAGCAATAAATGCCTAATTTTCTTGCAAAGTTTGATTACCTTGTCTTTACGAGGTCTTCCTGATTTACTCCATTGATTGTCTTATTTGTTTAGCTCCTATGTACTTGGTCAGCGAGAGAAATGTGTTTGTGGAGTAGGTGGGTCAAAGGAGGTTAGCACGAGGCCCCGAGCCTCCTTTAAAAAGAGCAAGTGTTACCGAGGATAGCCCTGTGTTGAGTCCTCAAGCTCGGACCTTGACCTCGCTGTCTATCGAAGAGGCCACCGTCGGAGTCATGTCCATTAATTCGGAGATAGGCCCAATGCGCGTGGACCTATTCTCGAGGATATGGAAGACTTTAGCTTGAGGCATCCCAAATCGTTCGTGGTTGGCAGTTCTGACATGAGTCTTTTGGACGACATGGCTAGAGCTAGCCAAGCTTTCATGGAGTTGATTCCTGCAGTCAACCTCCGCCGCTCTGTCAACCTCCCCTTCAGCTTTAGGACCCAAGATTCTTTGCATGCTCTTCTTGAAGTTTGACCTGTCGTTTTGCCTTTTCTGACCTTAGACTCGAAAGCACTTATCCATTTAATTTGGTTTCAGGTTACAACACATGCTTGCACGTTAGGCGGGGAGATCCATCATCTAAGAGTGACAGCAGAGAGAAGATAGGCAAGGTTGGCTGAACTGCTACACTGAGGCGCAGGGTTGGAGGCTGAGTTGGAGGCAACACTCAAGTAGAGAGCTCTAGTCTTCCAATAGTTGTCCGTTGCACCACTTTAGATATCTCTTTGTGAGATCGGCTGAGCCGGGAGAAGGATGAGTTGGAGAACTCAGCTAAGAATATGGAGCTAACGGCCCAACTGGCTCAGTCACATGTAGTCATTGTTGACCTTGAGGACTCTTTGAGTGTGGAGTGACAATGGTCGAGAAGCAAAAATGGGAGATAGAAAAATCAAATAGGGAAGTTGCCAAAGCCTTTGTGGATGGGTTCTTCAACTTTGAGGGACAAGCCATTAGGAAGTTTCCTGACCTCAACTTTGACAAGTTTGAGCCTCAATTCAATCCACCTCCTAAAGGCTCCTCTAGTGGTGGTGATGCTAATTCGACTACCTCAAAGCCTAGAGGACCTATGCTCCTGCATGTTCCTTCTCCCTTTCTCTCTTTTCTCTCCCCTTATTTTTTTAAAATTTATACAAAAGTGGAAAATATGTAAATATCTCTTCCTTTTTTTTTTTTTTTTTTTGAAATGGAATGAAAGCCTATTTTAGCTTCTTTAGGATATTCCATGTCTACCTTTCCCTTTACTCCAAGTAGGTGTTGATCTAGTTAGAGTATGGTTTTCATTGGTCATGTCGAATTTGTGAGTTGAGTCAACAAACTTTATCTTATCACCGTCGTGGACTAGACTTCCCAGGCTCATCGTCCTGAGCTTTGTGTCTTTCTCAAACTTCATTAAGTGCAAACTTTCCTTGCCCCCTCCCTCCAGCTCTCCATTTACCAAGCTGGAGTGTAAAAGCTATTGGATATCTAGCTAGAGGGTCGAGCTCTTCGCACTTGATTAAGTGCAAATTTCCCTTGCCCCTTCCTCTAACTCGCCATTCATCGAGCTTAAGTGTATGAACTATTGATGATTTTCATCTCTTGATAGGGGCACCTAACAAGTATGATTTTGGGAAGAAAGGGTGTTTTAATACACCTACTTACGCGCCCACCTAACTTCGCCTTGAGCACCTTGTATTAACTCCAATTATAAAGTCGTTTCATTGAAGAAGCATAATCGTCACCCTTTTCCCTCCATAAGTTAGTCACTTTGTTGTTCAAATTGTCTTTCATCTTCGTGCATTTATCTCTTCCTGGTGTTTTCCATGGATAGTATTCATCTTGCTTCCTCATGGCTTCTTTTTCTTCTCTATTCAAATAGTGTGCTTCTATTCTTATTGATAATCCAAGATATGTCATTTTCCTATTTCCCAGCACTGTGACAGTGGCTAAGGGAGAAGAAATTAGGAGGTGATACCATTTTCCTATGGATGTGGCTATTCAGAGCCCTACTTCTGATGAACCTTGCAACCTTTATCTTTGGAGGGACTTTTGTTTTTTCAAACATGCATTTGTGATAGGGCTTAATCTACTTATTCTTCCTTCGATTAGGTGGATTTTAGCCTTTTTTGGGCTCTACCCTTCACGAATTTCAATAAAGGGGTGGGGCACCCTCATGAGTTTCTTTGTTATTTGGTGCATGCATGGTCATGACCACTTCCTTTCTATTTTTGAGTTCCTTTATTTCTTTCACTTTGATGATGACTTTCCTCCCTGTTATTATTGGTTCACATGGAGCTTCCAAATCCCTATGTTGGTCCTCAATGCTCCTGGCTCTCCCAAGGGTTGGTCGTAGCATGTTTTCTTCTTCTCTAGGGACACTTGGGAATCTAACAAGGTAGACATAGACCATCTCCGAGTTCTTCTCTATTGGGGACACATTACGGACAAAGGTAATAAGATAGAAAGGGTTTTTCTTGCTTGTTTGAGATCACATAAGGCTTTCTTCAATCAGCAAGGGGTAAATCGAAAGTCTGATAGACATTTAAGAGATAGGGACTTCAACGTTAAGATAGAGTCACTCAATGAATCGGTGGATCACACACTTGGAGATAGGGACAGGGGCATGCCTAACTCTTTAGAAAGTATACAAGTGTTGAAAGAGTGAAGTCTAGGGAAGGAGATAGTTTGCCTTTCAAAGTAGGCAAGACACCCTCGTCCTGTACCTCCTTTCTTGAAGTTAACGATTTTCGCGCTAATGTAGGTGATTTGGGGTGGACTCCTAATGAGATTGCAAGGGTCTGCCACCTTAGCTCAGCTGATGTGATTCCCTTCTCCACACTGGCCACTTCTCAGAACCTCTTTAGGTTTAGGCTTAGCCCTATCCTGTTTGTCATCCCAGTTGTTGTCCCTACTATTATCCCGATTGCCCCTCTCCATATAGTTAACAAGGATTCTTTTCCTATAGGAGTCGGTTGATGATTTGGAGATGGCTTTTGGGCTAACTATGTTGATGAGGCAACTCTTGGAGGTTAAGAAGGAAATGGATGAGCTGAAAGAAAAGAATGCTCAACTAGAGATGGCTTTTTTAGCCTGTGATCTTTCTAGCTGAGGATCAAGTGACTGAAGTGTCCGCGACTAAGCTAAAAATCCTAATCAAGGTCGCACATCTGACGATTCATGCCTTCGAAAGTTCAAGAACTCTTTGAAGGCTGAAAAGCCTTTGTTTAACCGAGCTAAAAAGCCCTTAGGCTAAGAAGCCTAGTTGAAGTCGTCCGAATGAAGAGCTCGCACCTTTAAAAGTTGAAGAACTATCTGACGGCTGAAGAGCCTTTGTTTAACCGAGCTGAAAATCTCTTAGACTGAAAAGCCTAATCGAGGTAGTGCAGCTAAAAAGCTCGTGCCTTTAAGAGTTGAAGAACTCTTTGAAGGCTGAAGAGCATTTGTTTAAACGAACTGAAAAGCTCTTTAGTTGAAAATTTTGGTCGAGGTCGCGCAGTTGAAAAGCTCACATCTTTGAGAGTTTAAGAACTCTTTGAAGGCTAAAGAGCCTTTGTTTAACCATGTTGAAAAGCCCTTGGGCTGAAAAGCTTAGAAGTGGTAGCGTGGCTGAAAAGCTCAAGCCTTTGAGTGGGGGAAGATCTCTCATACAAGCTTGCATGCAAGAATTTCAAATTTCATTTATTGAAGTTGAGTTTTTACAAATGCTCTCTATGTTTCAAATTTCACAGGTACTCATGACACTTGATCCTACTGATAATATCATTTCAGGTGATTGACATTCCAAGAATACTACAGGTCCTTTCCTTCCTAGGTCTGTAACTCATAGTTGTTTGGTCAGACCACCTTTTTTACTATGTATGGACCTTCCCAGTGTGGACCGAGCTTATCGTGTGTTGGGTCTTTTCTTGCTAGGAGTAGATTTTTGAGGACTAAGTTGCCTGGCTTGAAAGTTTTTCTCTTGACCCTCTAATCGTAATATCATGCAGTCTTCCTCTGGTAGGAGAAAATCTATTGCAATGCCTCATCTCTTCTCTCATCAAGGAGATCAAGGTTGAGGAGTGGGATCGGTCATTCTGTTCTAGTTCAAAGAGCTCAACCCTGGCCGAGGGAAGCCTGACCTCAACTGGAGTCATTGCTTCAATTCCATATGTAAGGCTAAAAGGAGTTTCAGTTGCAGCTATGCGCACTATCGTTTGGTAAGCCTATAACACTGTCGGGAGGTGGTCAACCCACTAGATCTTGGAGGCTTTTAATCTTGTCTTCAATGCCATTTTAATGGTTCAAATGGTGACCTCGGCTTATCCATTTGATTGTGGGTGTATAGGTGCTGAGAAATAATTCTTGATGCCAAGCTCTATGAAACAAACTGTGAACCCGGGATTGCCGAACTACTTGCCGTTATCAGAGACCACAGCCCTTGGGACACTGAACCTACAGATTATCGACTTCCACACAAAATTCCTCACCTTTTTGCTCGGTTATCTTCGTTAGTGCCTTCGTTTTTTCCCATTTAGTGAAATAATCCACGGCCACTATGGCAAATTTGTATTGCCCAATGCCGACTAGAAAGGGTCCCAGTATGTCTAGACCCCATTGCTGGAAAGGCCACAGGCTAACCACCAGTATGAGCTGCTCTAGTGAGCAGTACGACAAATTTTTGTGAATTTGAAATGCTTGGCAAACCTCACTATTTCTTTCAAATCCTTCACCATTGTAGGTCAAAAGTACCCTTGTCGGAGTGCCTTACTAGCAAGGGCTCGTGGTCCAATATGGTTCCAACATATGCCTTCATGTATCTCTCTTAGAACATAATTTTCTTTATGCTCAGTGGCACATTTTAGTAGAGGGAGTGAAAAATCGTGTTTTTAGAGTTTACCTTGCGTCATAGTAAATCGAGACGTGTTGTTCTTTAGCTTAGCAACTTTTTTTCGATCACGAGGGAGATCCCCATTCTACAGAAAGGCAATGATAAGGTCCATCCAAGATGTGTTCTACTCAACTGGCATTACTTGATCTTCATCGAGTTGGACGCTTGGCTCAAGCAGAAGTTCCACAGCTGTTGGCCTACGCAAGTCCTATTGGGCCGCTGTAACCAACTTTACAGTGTGTCATCTCGGCAATTTTCCTCTTGGGGAATCTGGATGAGCTCGGTATGCACAAATTTCCTAAGTTGACCCTCAACCTTCCTTATGTATAGAGCCATCTTATCTCCCTAGGCCACATATTCTTCCTCCACCTGCCTTACCAACAATTAGGAATCACTGTGGATAATGATTTGTTGTGCTTCCATTGACAGGTTCAAGTTGAGCTCGCCTATGAGGGCTTCATACTCTGCTTCGTTGTTGGAAGCCTAGAATTTGAATCTCAGTGCATACTCAAGGTTGTACCCTTCAAGAGATGTCAAGATGAGGCCGGCTTTTCTCTCTTATGCATTTGAGGCACCATCCACATACATTCTCTAGGTCGGGACGTTTGCGGTGAGGTCAGGATTTCCAGGTTGGTCTTCAATCTAGGGGGTGAACTCTGCAATGAAGTCAACGAGTATCTGACCCTTAATGGTTGTTCTTAGTTTGAACTTGATATCAAACTCATTGAGTTCTACCACTCATTTGACTAATCTTCCACACGACTCTAGCTTATGCAGGGCCTAGCTCATTGGTTGGTCAATCGAGATTTCAATACTATGAGTTTGAAAGTATGGCCTTATTCTTCTGATTGCAACAAGGAGAGCCAAGACAAGCTTCTCCATCCTGGGATACCTCTCTTCGGCTCATCTGAGGGTTGTGCTACAGAAATAGATGGGTTGTTGTACCTTTTCTTTGTCTTTTACTAAAGCAGCACTAATAGAGAATTCGAATACCACAAGGTATAAGGTCAGGACCACTCCTTTTCTTGGGCTAACCACCACCAAGGGTGAAGCCAATTAATCTTTCAGGGCTTGGAAAGCTTCTTCATATTTCTCGTTCCATTGGAAGGCAACTTTTAAAACTTCGTAGAATGGTTTGCATTTATCGCTAGAACGCAAAACAAACCAATTAAGTGTTGTTATCCTCCAAGTGAGGCGTTGAACTACCCTGATGTGGGTGAGTGACTTCATCTCGATGACAGGTTATACTTTTTTTGCGTTAGCCTCGATTCCTCAATTGTTCACAATGAACCCCAAGAATTTCCCAACTAACACACCAAAGGTGCACTTGGCTAGATTCAGCTTCATCCTGTACTGTCAAATGACGTCAGAGGATTTTCGGAGGTGTTGGATGTAGAGCTTGGCTTTGAGAGACTTGACCAACATGTCATCTATGTATACCTCCATCGTTGAGCTGAGCTTCCCTTAAAACATGCGGTTGACCAACCTTCGGTATGTGGCTCCGACATTCTTCAACCCAAAGGGCATAACTTGATAGCAAAAAGGTTTCTTGCTTTGTAACGAAGGAGGTTTTCTTTTGATCGTTGGGGTCCATTCTAATTTGGTTGTAGCTAGAGAAGGTGTCCATGAAACTAAGGAGTTCATGCCCCGCCGTAGCATCGAATATAAGGTTGATCTGAGGCAGTGGAAAATTGTCTTTGGGGTAGGCGCAGTTTAGATCTATAAATTCGATGCATGGGGACCATTTTCCATTAACCTTCTTGAACAATATTGTGTTGGCCAACCATGTCGGGTAGTCAACTTACCTAATGGCTTTTCTCCATAGTAGTTTGGCCACCTCCTTGTTGATATCATTCTACCTTTTTGGGGTGAAGCTTCTCCTTTTCTGTTTGACGGGTTTGCAGTTAGGGTTAATCCCCTCCATATTCTCCTATTTCCAAGCGAAAGCATTGGTGTTTTCCTTCAGAAAAAGAATCAATTGTTCTTTAATGTCCTGAAGCAACATAAAGCCTACAAATACCACATGCTCAAGGTCTTTGTCAATCTGTACTGGTCTAGCTCCTCCGAGGATGTAGGTTAGGTCTTGATCTCCTCTCTCATGTCCAAGTCATCTAGTTGAACAGATTCCATTTCCCTCTGCTTCATTGATGCAACATAGCATTCTCTGAGAACACGTTGGTCCCCTCTCACCACCCCAACTCCGATTTTAGTTGGGAACTTTATGACCAAGTGGTATGCCGAATGGATAGATTTGATGGAGTTTAGAGAGGGCCCACCAAGCATAACATTATATGCAGAAAGTGCATCCACCAAGGAATTGGACCGAGGTGATTATCTAGCAAGGGTGGTCTCCTAACATGAGAATAAGCTGGATTGATCCAAAAAGCATGACTCTCTCTCCCAAGAAGCCTAACAAATGGGTTCTTACAAGGTTTGAGCTTAGACTTGTCCAATTCAAGTTGTTCGAAGACAGAGAGAAAAATAATGTTGACCGAACTCCCATTGTCAATGAGGATGCAGTGCACTATCTTGTTGTCGATTATGGCCTTCACTACCAAGGGATTGTTGTGGGGGAGCTGACACCCCTCCAGGTCGGCTTCTGAAAAGGTTATTTCACGATCTCAGTGCAGGGATTTTTGAATCGCCTGGATGTCGAGGAAATCATCTGACCTAGCCATCCTGACGTGGGCTCTGCTTGCCAAGCTTGAATCCCCTACTCCAGAAAAGCCTCTTGAAATGACCCTTATTTCTCCTTGGGCTTGCTGGTGTTGCTATAGGGGTAGAGCTACAACTTAGCCATTTCGATCTCACTTATCTCAATCTCTCCCCTCCCTAGCTACGTAATGCCTTAGGTGGCCCAGTTGGATGAGGTATTTTATCACATTCTTCAACTAGATGCAATCATCAGTATCGTGACCATTGTCTTTATGAAAGTCACAGTAATTGGTGGGATCCCACCTTCGAGGGTCCGACTTCATCCTAGGTGGCCATCTGACAAACCTCTCATTTTGGACCTCATGGAGGACCTGAGAGATGGTGGCATTGAGGGGAGTGAGCCAGCCTGGTAAATACCATGGTTGAAGCTCCTGAGGTGGTAGCCAAAGATGGTCCTTTGACATTTCCCCTTCCTTTTGGAGATGTTTCTCTTTTCTTCCTCGAGGATCGATCTAGCCATTTTTCTTCTCTCGGGTTGCACTCTCTCTTTTTCTTCTCACCCTTATTTGATGTCAATGCGCTCCCCTACATGCAAAGTGCCTCTTCCCTATTTATGTACTTATCAGTTTTGGTGAGGACTTCAACCATCATTGTCTGGGGGTTCTTAGCGATTGAGAACAGTAAATCTTTGGACAAAGGTCAAGTCCCGACATAAAAGTGGTCAGGGTGAACTTGTTATCTACATTCTCAACCTTTAGGGACACCTGGTTGAACCTCTGAACATAGCTTTTGAGAGCCTCATTGGGTCCCTATTTAACACTCAATAGATGATAGGATGATTTCAGATAAGTTTGTGCCCTGATAAAGTGGGAAACGAACTGTATGGAGAGTTCTCAGAAAGAGGAAATTGAGGCTGGTTATAGCCTGTTAAACCATGCTATCACCAACCCTTTGAGGGTCATAGTGAAAGCTCGACAACGGATGGGATCAAGATACCTATGGAGTTCCATTTGATTTTTGTGAGTTAAGGTGTTCTACTGGGTTTTTTATTTTGTTGAACACCTCTATTTGCTGCATCCTGAACTTTTGAAGCAGAGGGAAGTGTAAGATTTTCATAGCAAATCGAGATTCGGTTTGTTGGACTAGAGTGTCCATGGTGATGAGAGTTTTCCTTTTCACCACCTCTTTAACATTACCCAGCTCCTGTTGGATTTCTCAAAACCTTCATTCCCAGAATTGGTTAATGTTGTCTTGCTGGGAAAGTGGAAGGCAGTCTTCCATCGGAACAACTCTGGCGCGGCTGTGAGCCTCTTCATCAATTTTTTCCTCTGGCTGTTGTTGACAATGGTTCTCTCCTGAATGGCTATGGTCATGGAGGTCTGTCACCCTGTTGGGAGGTGTATTTTTACGATCCTGAAAAGGATGGTTATTTTGAGCTGGTTGTGATGGTAGCACAGGAGGTGTGAGTAGGGCCTAAGTAAGATGATGTACCTAGATCCATACTATGAGGTCCTGATTTTGCTTTACAAATTGCATTGTGGTTCGGCCGTATGCCTTTAACTCATTGATAGGAGCTAGGTCTATCGTTGGAGGGTCATTCTCAACATTTATCATTGGGGTTGGGAGGTTTCCCTGCTGGTTTTATAGGGTCTGCAAGTTCGCATGAGACTTACTCATATTTTGAGTAGAGACCATCAAACTATTAAGTGTATGGAGAAAACTTAAGAAGAAACAATGAAAAGCGTTCCCACGGATGGTGCCAAGCTAATGGTGCTCGAAATCGATTAGACTGGATTATAGAAAAACCTAGGATATGGCCTAGTGAAAGCATGTGTATGTAGGAGTACATGTGTGCATATGCATGATGCAGGATGAAAACAACAGTATGAGTGACTCACCTTAGCCAAAGGACTAAGGGTACATCAATAGTAAGGTAGGCTCTTGCTCCTTGAGAAATGTATTACTTGGGAAAAAAGACTTTGATTACAAGGTGTTTGGTTTGAAGCCTTTTACAGAATATTGACTAGGTTACAGCTGGTTAGTTTTCTAAATCACTCTCTGTGTAGTATCGTTAGCTATTTATAAATCTGGTCGTTAGGGCTTTCATGTTAATCCTTTTTGCTAATTCTATGGTCCCCTCTGGGTTTGTCTTGTTACTAGAGTTGTAATCCCTAACGCTTTTCTACACCCACTACTCACTGGCTTCAATGCGTGAGTCATCTCCACTACCGGTGGGTGTTTGTTTTTCATAATTTTCAAGTATTTCCCCTTGTCCTCTGTTCACATGTCATGCTATAGCTCTCATACACTGACCTGGTGTCGTGCTCCCATTCCCCAAGCTAGCACCTATTTCAAGCTTGTTTGTTTTGGGCCTCTATGAAATTGGGCCATGGTCTAGTTCAAGCCCAATGAATGCTATCTAGATGAGAAGCCCAAACTTGTCAAAGGCAACTTCCCTTTTTAATTTCTCTATCTCATTTTTCTGTTTCTTAACCAATCGCCACTCTATGCTCAAAGAGTTCTCCAAGTCAACAATGAACATGCAAGATTGGGCCAGTTGGGCCATCAGCTCCATGTTCTAAGCTTGCGAATTGACCAGCTCATTCTCTTCCCAGCTTAGCCGATCTATGAAGGAGATCTTCGAATCGGTGGCAGCAATTAACTGTCAAAATACCTAAGCTCTCTGCTCAAGAGCTAACTCTGTCTCAGCCTCTAACCCTGCGCCCCAACATAGCAGTTTAGCCAACCTCGCTTCTCTCCACTCCGTCGTCAACCTCAAATGATGGATCTCCCTACCTAAAGTACAGGCATTTGTTGCAATCTGAAACCAAATTAAATGGATAAGCTCTAGCAAGGCTAAGGTCAGAAAGGGCAAATCAATGGGTTATACCTCAAGAAGAGCATGCAAAGAGTGTCAGGTTCTGGCTCTGAAAGATAGGTTAACGGAACGATGGAGGTTGACTGAAGGAATCAGCTCCATAAAAGCTTGGCTACCTCTAGCCACATCGTCCAAAAAACTCCCACCAATACTGCTAGCCATGACCGATTTGTGACACCTCGAGTTGCAGCCTTCCACACCCCCAGGAATAGGTCCACATCGTGCTGGGCCCACCTCGACATTAATGGACACAACTCCAGCAGTGATCACTTCGATAGTTAGAAAGGTCGGGGCCCGAGCCTTAGGACTCAATGCGGGGCTATCCTCGACAACTCTCGCCCTCTTTGTAGGGGGCTTGAGTGCTCGCGCTAACCTCCTTTGACCCACCTACTCCACAATCACGTTCCTTTCATAGACTAAGTATGAAGGAGCTGAAAAATAAGACAATTAAAGGAGTGAACCAATAAGGTCTCACAAAGACAAGATAATCAAATTTTGCAGGAAAATCAAGCATTTACTACTCAGAATATTAGATGAGTCAGATCCCATTAACTCAACATAGAAGAAAGGTAAATAAGCGCAAGCTTGATCAACTCGAGCTCGCTCATCACTGGTTAAGGTCGGATATTCATCTACAAAAGAATAAGAAAGGAAAAGTTAGAACCATAGAAGCAAGAGGTGGGTAGCTCGGTAGAAGAAAACTCACCAAGACAGGGAACTCACCAACATGAGCACATCACCCCCAGACTGTGGGAATGCGAACCAATGAAACCACCTAGGAAACAAATTCCTAGCCTATTCTAGACATAAAGAAGAACCTCCATCTCCAACCTTCAGGCTCAGAAGGAAAGTCAGAGATAGAAATTTCTCCTTCTCTTCTCCCTACAAAGCAGTAGAGCCTATATAGCTCCACAGGCCGAAAGAGGCTGAGAAACTCTGCCAAGGAAATGCGTGGCTGCATGAACAAGCATTCCCACAAAACTGAGAATGCCAAAAAAATAGCACAACCCACTGGTAGCAAAGTGGCAGACAAAAACTAAAAAAATAAAGAACCTCCCCCACAAAATGCAGAAGAAGAAACCTGAGGCCCAGTGAAAGAGGACCTCAAAAAATAGACCTTGTGAGCCAAAGATCGGTGATAAAGGTCATTGTATGTGCATGAACTAATACCTCAATGGGAAAATTGAAACGATTAGACAACGCCTGGCTCTCTGCAGCGTCAATCTCACTCACCTCAATATCTGGAAAAGTCTTTCTTAAGGTGTCATACCCAAAAGCAAAAAGTTGAGCCATGGTGAGAAATCAAGAGAATAGTTCAAAAAATCGGAGTGACAAATATAATAGATGATGAAGTATAAAATACTCAAGCAAAATGATGAAAGCCTATAGAGAAAGTACGCAATATTTAAAGAGGTATTAGGTGGTACAAATCCCTTTAGAAAGAAGCAATAAATGCTTATCCATCGCATTAACTGCACTGGCCACGTGTTGCACAACCTGGGGAATGGATGCAACTTTTGAGGAGACACCCTCGCCTCCATAGGCACGTAGCCTCAACTGAAGAAAATCTTCAAACTTGGGGAACACGAAAAGGCGAAGCAAAAAATCTAAAATAACCCTAATGGTCCTAAACATCTTAGGCATAAATGTTCAGATCAAGGCTCAGAAACAAAAGGGAAATTCCCTACGTCGCTTGCAGATCAAACCACCCTGATAGACCATGAAATATCATAACCCATAGGGGCTAGGTAGACTTACCAAGCAACCTAACCACGAGAAGCAAATTTCCATTCAAATGAGACTTACCAACTCGGGAGTCCACACTGCTACATGTAAAGGTCGATATGACTCAGAGGAGCAATGTTCACCCCTCTCATCCTACCAAAGGTAAGAGCTAAGAAGCATGCAGCAAAGAAGAGAAGGAAAAAGAGAAGAATCAAATAGGAAATGCACAAAAACTACCCAGAATGAAAGGTGTTGTAAATAGGAAGCATTAAAAAAAAGGGAAGCATAGTTTAAGTTACATAAATTCGCTATAAGTTTAGTTACAGCCCATCGCAAAATCCTATAACCTCCAGATAAAAAATGAAGTAGCAAGCTCTTCAGTGACTTTAGTTTGCTCAACTCCAACCCCTTCAGCAAGTTCCTTAGGCTTCTACACCTCAACCTCTGGCATGAAACAGTCCAGATCAAGGTCAGGGTATAACCTCTCAACCTACTTTTTAAAGTTCATAAACACTTGCACGAAGGCAAAAGTGTTCACCTCAGGGAGCTCAGTAACCCTCCCATCTCTGGATTTCAACTCAACCACTTTTACCTTCAGCTCCTCATACTTCCCCTTGATGGAATCACCAGCATCAACACACTCAAAATGTGTTGATGATGGAACTCCAACATCTTGATGCATATCAAGTCCTACCAACAGAGGCAAATATTTAAAAAAGAGAGAGAGAGAGAGAGAGAGAGAAGGAGAATCCAAAAGCTATGTTCTGGGGGCAACAAAAGAACACAGTGCCTTAGCCAAAACCTAGATAACATGCTTGGTATTCCTTCCAAAGCTGACCTTCATAGCCTCCTTAAAGTCTGAAGTGGGAACCATGTCAGCCAAGGTGCTCATAACTGCAGTAGGATCGTAGAGGAACCCACTGGCCCTCATGTCCATCTTAAGAAAATCTTGCTCGACCTCTTCTTTTTCGAGGAACGATGCTGGAGCTACCTCAATGGTTTCGGCTTCTTCAACCTCAAGTCCACCTTTGGGTGGTAGCTCAAAAAGATCCGAAGCTATCCCGACGAGCTCAACTCATTCCACCAGCTACCCATCTTTAGACAACAGCTCAGGTGGCGAGGAGGAGAGAAAGCTAGTCTCGAGAGAGGTCAAACCCTCCTACTCTTGCCCGAGGGGTATCTACCGACTTTGATCTCTTTGAAGAAGGGAGCTTAGAAGTTTTTATCATCTTCCTCTTCTTTTTCTTCAAACCACTAAATCTTTCCATTATAAGTTTAGGATCCATCTAATCGGATAAGTGTTAAGGCAAAGATTCGACAGGAGTGGTCTGGACAAGTATCGTTTCCACGTAGCCTCTGTAGTGTATAGGGAAAGGTGAAAACCTATAAACAAATCAAAATTCAAGTTAGAACCATGATGAGAATGCATTCAGTAGGCAAGTATTTAAATATATCTCTTACATGTGTTCCTTGGGACCACCAGAACCTGAGAACACCAGGAATATCACCAAGCACTCCTAACAACTCCCAAGAATCACCTTAAATGAAGAAGAACTGTGGCTTCCACCCTTTTTTTGGAAGAAGGAAGCCCAAAAATCAAACTCTTTACCTCAACCCACGTGGAAAAATAGAAAAATTCTAGTGCATGAGAATACTTAATGTGAAAAATTTGGGGAAACTCATAAATGGTGGGTGGAGAGGTGTCCCATTCTTGTGCCAGTAAACAAGAAGGCCTACTAGCAAGCCTCATCCATTGGGGGAAACCCAAGCCAGACACAGATTATAGAAGGCGAAGACGTCTCAAATGAAGGGATAAATAGGGAATCTGAGGCCAACACGGAATGCCGAGGTGAAGAAACAGGTCATTAATGAGTGGATTTTATACCTATGAATTGTGTACTTTCAACTTGATAAATTTGCAAGTTTTCAATTATTTTATGTTCCTTTTTATTTTATTTTTTTGTGTATTTTGATGTTATTTGGTAGGAATCATCATTTGGAAGTAAACAAGATCATTTGGAAGGAAACAAGGTTAATTTAGAGCCTAAGTGTTGGATTTTTGAAGGACAAGCAACAAGGGAAGATTTAGGCTTAAAGGGGTCAGCGCATTTTCAGCACCTAGGCACCCACATTCTACCCAGACGGCACCTTTCTAGTGCAATTCCACCGCCTAGGCGCTTGTGTTGGCTCTGGATGTGAATTCTGACTTGTTTTTTTACCCGAAATTGGATTCTAATGCGATAGATATGCTAGGGTTTAAAAAGAAAAGGGAGATACTAATTTTGGGGGCTGCTAACATAGAAAAAACCAAAGGATCAAATGAAAATTGAAGACAAGAATATAAGGAAGCAATACGAAAAAAATCTAAATCGAAGGCTAGAGAGAAAGTAAAGATTGCAACTAAGTTTTCATTATTTTCTCTTAATTTTACTTCTTGGTTTTCTAAGATGTTGTTTAATTTGAGAATTATGTTTTTTAATTACATTATGAACTAAATTTTTATTAAGATTGCAATGGAACCTGATGTTTAGTTAAATTGATCTACTCTCGATTCTAGTTCTATTGATCATACATGAGTTGTTTGTCATATTTTGTGCTTAGTATATGATTGTATGGCCAACAATTAATTTGATAACCTAGATGAAATTGGAAGATAAATTCTAGGATTAGATTGGAATATGATGACATGCGTCTAGTTAGTTCTTCTTCGGATTAAATAGTTGGGTTTGTGTATAGGATAGGAATATACCTATATGCCGTGTGTAACTTTTATGAGAGTTTGAACTTAATAAATCTATTCTAAATTATTGTGCATAGGAATATATTGATTTAATTGGGAGAGATAATTTTATCTAACTATCGGAAGAGGTTTGATAAATAACTTTGAGTTCTCAGTTAACAACTTATTTGATTCATTGACTAGAAATAGAGTTAGAAAGATTTATACGAAGCATTAGGAGAAGTTGTAATCTTAAGTTCTTTTATCCGGTAAATTCAACCTTTGATTATTAAATTTAGATTGAGTTTTTAATTAGTAAATTCATAGTTTAATTCCAATTGTTTAAATAAAATCAAATTGATATAAAGTTAGTACTTTGAAGTTATTAGCATAATTCTCCGTGGGAACGATACTCTACTCATCACTTTATTACTTGTTGATCGTGTATACTTGGACGTAAACTGTCAATATCAAATTTGGACAACAGTCATTCCAAGAATAGATGAGTTATATCTCTCATCTTTGTTAGGAGAATGGAGCAGAATAGAAGCTTGAAAGGAGTACTCCTCCCTCAAGGCCTCTAAGTTATCTTCCTTGATACAACTCGAAATCGACTCGGCAGAGCAGGTAAGATTAGAAAGGTCTTGTTGGACCTTTTTCCTTTTAGGACTAGAGGAAGTCAGAATACTTTTGGACATCCTCTTCCAAGCACGGCTCAAGACAGCTGAAGGAAAATCCAAAGGAGGCTCGGTGGTGTGACCTAAAGCTGAGACCACGGGAATTGATCTGGGGTCTTCCAGATCTAACACCCTAGGACGAAACTCAAATTTCTCTGCTAAAGCAAATAAAAATTGATCACCCTCAACCAGGGCAGCATCGTTGACAGGAGGCTCCTCACCAGTAGGGGGAGACAAGGCCTCTCAACATTACCATTAGAATGGGAAGTCGAAACCTCCTCAACACTCTCATTGCTACTGTCCCTAGATGCAGGATCAGAATAGGTATTGGATACTACTCTTCCCATTAGGGCTTCAAATCATAACCCGAAATGTAAAGAAAGCAGATGCAAAGCACAATCCATCAGAAATAGAGGAACTAAACACCAAGATCCGATCAAGAAAAGCCTCAATAGGAGAGGATAATCTACAAACTGCGAAAGAAAAGTGAAACTGCCAAAGTGACGCTAAAAGTAAATAAACCTCCAAATAATGAAACAAAATTTGCGGCCCCACCAATTGGAGTTAAAGGGATCCATAACGAAAGAAAGAGAACAGGTACGTACCTAATGAAGAGTTAAGATCACTTCGCAGAGGAATGAATGCACTGAATTCTCATAATCACTGGAAGGACAAGGCAACCACCTTAGAGTCCAAAAAGGGGGAAAAAGTGTGAAAAGTCAAAATTCAAAATAGCAAATGAAAAGGCAAAGGGCTTCCCCCCCCCCCCCCCCACCCCCTTTTTATAACATTTACTACCCCAATGATGGATTTAAGTTTGGGCCCCCTCAAGAACCCAAAACCCACAACAAACTAGCTTGGTAGTAATAGCTCAACACCGAAAAGCCCAGCATAGGTATCAGCTTGGGGAATGGGAGCACGACACTAGGCTATTTAGCAAGAGTTGCAATGTGACACGTGGACAAGGGATAAGGGGACAATACTTGACAATCATGAGGAATGAACGTCCACCAGTAGTGGAGATGGATCATGTATCCTAGTTGATGCATAGTGGGTGAAGAAAAGCGTCAGGGATGGCAGATCCAACAACAAGATAAACATAGAGGGGACCACAAAATCAGCCAAAAAAGTAATCACCACGAAACCCTAACAACTTGATGTATAAATAGATAACAATACCACACATATAGATAGAAAAACTACCCAGCAGAAACCTAGGCAATATTCTATAAAAAACTTCCAGCAAAATACCTTGTAACAATAATCTTCCTCCCCAATAATATAATTCCCAAGGAGCAAAAACCTCCCTTACAGTCAACGTAACCCCAGTCCTTCGGCTAGGGTGAACCACTCATATTGTTGTGTCATCTCACATCTAACATTTAACACACTTTCTGGCATATACATATGTGCACTTATTTTCTAAACCACATCCCAATCGTTTCTGTAGTCTAGTCCAGTTAATTTTGAGCACCATTAAAAAATAAATAAAAATACCAATGTTAGTATTTTTTACCAAAAATTTTGTGCAAGTTTAACTTTGGATGCGGTAGCATCAAAGGTGGTGGTACTAAAAAAATTCATGTTCAATTCGAAGCTTTGGTAAAAATCTCCTTTATTTATTTATTTATTTATTCATTTATTTTTTATGTCTGTTTGAATTGAGATTTGAATAGTGCAGTAAAATATTTTTTTTCCCTTCAATTGCATATAAATAAGGTTTTGGGTTGTAATGTGTCTCTGTGAATAAAAGCAAGGGGTCGAATTTTTTAAAATTTTAACTTGATTATTGTTTCAATACACATATTATATAACAAGATAGTATCAAATTACTATTTTAGATTTTTTGTGTGTTCAATTTGCAGTAGGAACAAATATTTTTTTAAAAAAGATTTTGAACTGGAGCATGAATTTTAATCTACCTTTGCCACCTAGATGCATTAACGTTGTAGTCTTCTATTATAAATTGGGATTGATTAGAATCTGAAGAGATGAGGATAAAGAAAACAAATTGGTAATTTTGACAAAAAAGACAAACTGAATTTGGGCAAAGATAAGTAAAACCCACCCAACTGCCCCAATTAAACCAATATAATGAATCAACCCATTTGACATATGTAAAGAGGGTCAAAATATTTATTTGTTAATTTTTAAATATTATGTAAAATCACAATTACATAAGTAACATGAGTTGGTAATAGATCAGCATATAAGTCAACAGAATAGATTTAAGCTATAATTAGCAACATGGCTTTGATACCAACAATATATAGGATCGATACATACTTAAGCCAAAGCTTTTATTTAATAAAAACTGAAATTTACAAAGTTTACTTACAAAGGAGGATGAGAGAAGAAACACAGAAGATGAAGGAAGATTTACAAGAGGAGGGAGAAAGTTTTCAAGAGAGAAAGTCTGGAGTAGATAGGGAGATTGAGTCTAAAAGGTGTGTCCATCAGACTGGCCAAGCATCCCTTTAAAAAAGGGCCAGAAGTGAAATCCGAATTTCAAAAAATTTAAATATTTTACTATTCATAACTTTATACTATTTGTTGGCGTCATTACATACGTCATCTTCACTATTTGCGACGTCATGGCTTATGTCACTATTATTATTGGTGACGTCATTGCTTATGTCACTGCTTCCATGATCTTAACACCGTCTCTTTATTGTTGATTCTGTTTGGTTACCTGTAGAGTAAATCATAAAGTTTAGCATTCGTGCTGTCTTGGAGATTTATCTCCATATCTTCATTATGAAGGGTATAACCTGTAACAGGGGTATATCCCTATGAATCTATAAAGTCGTCATCAGAATCAACTTTATTTTTGCCTTTATCCCTTATGGCCACAGTGGGATTATTAATAAGATCCATCTTCTCATTTTTTTCCATCTCAAAAGTGGACATCATTTGTAGACACATCTCATTCATAACTGCCGCTTTAGGCTATTCAGTTGTTAGATTGGTTTTTTCTTTAAGGAGTTTTTCCTTAAGAAATTCAATTGGATTTAATCCAATATTAGTACTAGTGCTAGGAACAATTTCTTTTGAGCTTACTTCCTCGTTTTCTATGTATTTAAGACATTCGGCTATAACCAGAATTTTTTCTTAAAGAAGATAGTTATTTCAAAATCTTACTTGAAATTCTCTTACTAATCTGGGATGTCCATTATGATTAAAATCACAACAAAGATTCTATACCCAAATCCAAGGTACAAAGAACTCCACTCAGAAATTCAGTATATGTTTAACCTCAATTTATTATCCTTTAAAGATGGACTTTTTAAAAAAAAAAAGTCAAATAAATTCAGTTACGAAACTCAATGAAAGTTTCTGTAAAGGTGAAAAACCATGAGTGCGTTAAAGACTCATTATCATAAAGGACGGCATTATGCTAAGCTTCCATATAATCACAGTAATTATATTCCATATAAGGATATCTCTTTAATGTTCTGGGTCTTACCAAACTTAAACCCCAATCTCTTTCAGATATAATCCAGTGATGTTTTACTTTGGGAGACATTATCCTCCTTAGAATAATCATTTTTTCTATAAAATTTTTCAAATTTAACTGAGTCAGTTTCTTTAAGAATAGATTATGTCATATTACTAGTGACCAAAAAGGCATTTTCCATGGTCATAAATTGCTTAACAATATAATAAGGGTCTGTCACCCAGTTAAGATATTCGTCTTCCAATATTATAATTGGATTAAAAGCTGGCAGAGTTTTTAACTCTATATAGTTCATCTTAGGTTTGGTTATTAAGGCCTCTTTCATGGATTTTTTACTTCTGACGAATATATACCCGTCATCATCTGTCTCACTGGATTGACCTTTTTTATGAAGTTGTTCATTTATAGCTTTATTCTATTTAGGATCCGTTAATGGTGGATAATATGCATTGATCTGAGTTCTTCCACCAAATCTCCCTCTTCAGCGACATTGGCCACAGTTATTACCTCGTTCTCTGTTCATGAGAAACCCTGCAAAAATTCCCCAGTTAGAAAATCAAGGAGATAATTTAATTCTCCTTTAACATATTCAATTTTAATATCGAAAACCAATAAAATAGCTTGCCATCTAGCAAATATTTGTTTAGAAGCTATGTTCTTTGCATCTTGTTCTAAAACATTTTTAACAGAACTGCAATCAATTCTTAATAAGAACTCCTGGTTTAACAAGTCATCTTGAAATTTACTAATAAATTTTACAATAGATAAAATTTCCTTTTTATTCATAGAATAGTTTAATTGAGTAGTTCCCCAATTACCTGAGGTAATCTAATAAGTAATTCCTTATTAGTATTGGGATCTTTTTACTTAAGAATACCTCTATAGCCTTTATCTAAGGTATCAGTCTCTACTACCTTATACCATTCAGGATTTACTGATGAAAGACATGGTAATTTTTTGACTTTAAGCTTAATTTTTCTTACTGCTTCAATGTGAAGATCTGTCCAGGTGGACAAATTCTTCTGAAGTCTAGAATATACAATGGCAGTATCTTGGGTTAGATTTTTATAAAAATTTGTTAAATTGTTTAAACTTCCCAAATATCGTTGTTATTGCTTCTTATCTATAATTTCATCAAGAAATTTGGAAGCAAATTCAATACTTCTTTCAATTGAGACTATATTCCGTTGGTCAATGTAATGTCCTAAAAAATGAATTTTAAGTTAAAATAATTTCATTTTAACAGCAGAAAGGACCAAACCATTTCTTTTTACAACTTGTATTCAATTGTTTAAAATGTCGATCAATAGAATTCAAAAAGATGAGTATATCATCTATGTAAACAATACAAAATCCATAATAATGATAGAATATGTCATTCATTATATTCTGAAATTTTGAAGTGGCATTTTTAAGTCCGAATGGCATTACATTGGCCAAAAGGTACTATGAAAGTAGTTTTATACCTATCTTACACAGTAATTTGAATCTGCCAATATCCTAATTTTAAATCAAACTTAGAGAAAATCTTAGCATTATACAAACGAGATAATAAATTTTTCTTATTTGGAATTAGATATCTAATCCACTACAAAACCTTGTTTAAAAGTTTGTAATTAATAACCAGCTTTGGAACTCCTCGCTCCTTTTTTGCATTGTTATTTATATAAAATGTTGCACAACTCCGAGAAGAGTAGCTTTGACGAATTAGTGATTTTTCTAATAATGAATCAATCTCTTTTTCACAGAGTTCCAGATATTCTTTATTCATTTGTGTTGGCCTTGCTTTAGTAGGAATTTGTTTTTCATTAAATTCCGTAATATATGGGGGCATTACAACATGTTTTTTCCAATCCCAAAAGGTAGTGGGAATGATATCACAAATTTCTTAAATTATTTTATGTTCAATTTCTTTTAATTTTATTTTAAACTCATTAGTGTTCATTTATCATATATACTTTATCGTTTTCTATGTCTTTAAGGCATTCGGCTATAACCGAAATTTTATCTTTAAGAAGATAGTTATTCCAAAATCGTACTTGGAATTCTCTTACTAATCTGGGATATCCATTATGATTAAAATCACAACAGAGATTCCATACCCAAACCCAAGGTACAAAGAACTCTATTGAGAAATTCAGTATAGGTTTACCCTCAATTTTATTGTCTTTTAAAGGTGGACCTTTTTCTTTATAAAAGATAAATAATTCTTTCATTTCAAAGGGATATATCCCTTCAATAGCACCATGAGTGTCCCACCAGTCATAAAACCAATTAGAAAGCTCAGTAAAAGTTTTTGTAAAGGTAAAAAAACCATGAGTGCGTTAAGGACTCACTATCATTAAAAGAAGGCATTATGTCAAGCTTTCATATAATTGGAGTAATTGTATTCCATATAAGGATATCTCTTTAATGTTCTGGGTCTAACCAAACTTAAACCCCAGTCTCTTTCAGATATAATCTAGGGATGCTTTACTGTGGGAGACATTATCCTCCTTAGAATAGTCATTTTTTCTATAAAATTTCTCAAATTTAACTGAGTCAGTTTGTTTAAGAATAGATTCATAATAGAATATGTCTTTATTACCATTATTAGAAAGGCATTATCCATGGTCATAAATTGCTTAGCAATATAATAAGGGTCTATCACCCAGTTAAGATATTCATCTTCCAATATTATAATTGGATTAAAAGTTGGCAGAGGTTTTAAATCTGTGTAGTTCATCTTAAGTTTGGTTATTAAGACCTCTTTCATGGATTTTTTACTTCTGACGACTGTATACCCATCATCATCTGTCTTACTAGATTGGCCTTCTTTACGATGTTGTTGATTTACAGCTTTAAGCTATTTAGACTCATTTAATGGTGGATAATATTCATTGATCTGGGTCTCCCATATCTTCCTATATATATATTATATTTTTTGCTTTTGCAAAAATTTGTTGACAGAGACAGGAAGTTTTGAATTGTAGTAATAGGATATTTACTCTTGTGGAACTCGAAGGGATTCGAAACCTTATTTGACTGTGATGGTGTGTTTTGCACAGTTGAGCAAAGGTGAAATATTTGGAGATTTTGGGATCACTGGGATGTCCAGTTAGAGCGTCTAGGCTCTTGGAGGTTAAGTTATTGATTCAACAAGATGACCAAGGATGAAGGTGATTAGACAGAGAATTTATAGTGGTTCACCAGCTCGAAAACTTTGCTAGTTCACTCTAACAGATTCTCTTACTCCTTGGGAGTTTTCTATTAATTGAGGGGAAGAAGATTACACAGAGTAAAAGTACAAATGATTGCTTAATTACAATGCGAGAGATTTAATCCTTACATGATCTCTGCCACTTTTCTATAACCAACGCTCTTCTTGCATAATCAATGTGATTCCCTTGAAGCAGTTGCGACCCATCTAGCATAATATTTGGCTGTTACGAATTATATTCCCTATGTGTGACGTGGTCTTCTAGAATATGCCATCTGTTGTTGTCATCGCATGCACAAGAGTCTCGTTGCCAAAAATTCCTGACCTGCGCACCCCGAACTAGTGATCATGAGCTGCGAGGTCTGAACTTAGATATCCGAAATAATGGGTCCAAACTTAACCTTAGATAGTTTTTGGTATCATTGGACTGCATGCTAAAGAGGTAGCTTCTTTTCTGATTTAGGCCATCAAGAGGATTGAAAATTCTGTAGCTCTTGCAGGCCAAGCTTTTGTATAATGCTCAGGTTTAGGGGAAGTGATTAGAGAACATGTAAATATATTATAAATTAAATAAGAAAAAACACACATATTTAATGTAATGCAGGTTTGTGCGGTTTTGGCTAATTACATAAGGTAGACATCTTGTTCTCATATTTACCTATGCAATTACTTGATGCTTTATTAAAAAATGAAATTTGGTTTATTATTTTTTGTGTTAATGGTCCACATGCAACTTATGTGTGCATCAATTAGTTTTATAAAATATAAAAATACTTGTAAATTTTTTTATGAGCTTTTCAGTGAGAACAAATTCTAAAATTCTAGCTATTCTAAATAAACTCAAAATATTTCAAAATTGCAATGGGCAGGTGCCCCTGCTACACCAAATTGCAAATCAGTTTCAGACCCAATGGAGGGTTTGGTGGGGATAGCTTGCAGCGTCAAGTAGGAGACTTGAGCGTGCACGCTCAGAGTGAGAGAGATGCCCTCCAACAAAAAATTCAACTGTATCTTTTGATTCGAGAAAATATAACAAAGAGAGTGTTTTGTCTATCAATATTGGGTTAATAGTACTTTTGATCCCTAAAATATATATTTTTTATTAATGTAATCTTTAATGTATTAATTTTATCTATTTGATCCCTAAAGTATTCAATTCATGTTATTTTGGTCCTTACATAGATGGACCGTTGAGTTTTTTGACAGAAATAATTACGTGTCATTTTTTATACGATATCATGTACCCAACATATGATCATTCAATCAAAAATTTAACGGTTCATCCATGTATGGACCAAAATAACACAAATTAAATATTTTAGAAACCAAATTGACAAGATTGATACATTAAAGACTAAACTGATAAAAAATATATATATATACTTTAAGAACTAAAACTACCATTAACCCTAACTTTTTTCTTTTTGGTCCATCTCTTTAAGAGTAAATGATTTACATCATACGTTTATATCAACTACAGTCACATAGTATGGAAATTAGTTGTTTATATAGGTGCCTTAGCAAATAAAATATAGTTAATTAGGCTAGGATCCCCCCTTTGATTTGTAAACTAATTTTAGTCCAACCGTATTTTTAGTATAAAAAAAAGTTCTCAGCATATTTAAAAAAATGGGATGTGGTCTTTGTGTAGGCGCATACGTGAAAGGTTGGGTAATCAGTGAGTTTTCATTACCCATATTGTCATTATCACATGATTTTAGCCTAAATTTTCTCTCTCTTATGCTTTCATGTATATATATAAATATAGATGTGTGTGCACCTACTTGCTCACTTGAACACAAACACTCGGTAAGGATCAATTGTTCAAGAAAAGGAGGTGTTGCTCATTTTAATTGTATTTTAGTGTATATGTTTAATGATCTGTGTTTATGAGGGATGTTAATGACTTATATGACAATCTATGTACCTATCTGATGACCTATATGACAATCTTTTTATTAATTTTATTTTAGTATATCTATCTGACGATCTATGTTTTATAGAGAAAAATATATATTTTTATGACATAGGTTTTTTGAATATGTGTTTCAATTATGTGATGGCATTTGTCATTATTTTTGCAATTTTTAAGGGGTATTAGTTATGTCTATTATTTTAATTTTTTAACGTTGACCTAATTCAAAAATAAATTAGCAAGTGAATTGTTTTGGAATTCTAATAGATCTAGGGACCGGCCTAGCAAAAAAAAAATGAGTGTACGTAGATCTCTCCACCATTGAGAACCATGTTAGAACCCGAATACTAGCAAGGATCAGGGCAGTCATTAGGGCTGTCCATGGGACGGGCTAGCCCGTGCCGACCGAGACCCAAAATTTGAGGCCTTACCCCGCGACTTCACTTGCCCAAATCTTAGCATTGATATCTTAGGGACCAAGTTGGGCCCAACCATCAAACCGACTGGGCAACCCGAATACCCGCCTGCTATTAACCTTTCTACTTGAACCGCCCAGCAGCCGCCCGAAATATGTAAATTTTGATCCTTTCTTCCAAAAAAAAAAGTGTTAAAAAAAGAGTCAAAGTGACACTTTTCACCCCCAATGGCTATAAAGGACTAATTTATGGGCCCAATTTTATAATTTTCAGGAAAATCATAAAATCATTTTCAATAAATTCTCTATTCTCACTCAAATCTCTATCTTAGTGAGTTAACTCTTAAAAATCTATTTCTAATAGACTTTCTATTTAAGCTAGGTATAATAGTGAGTCTAATTTAACTCTCTATATTTGGAGAGTCAAACTCACCCTCTATTTGATCATTAATGAAAGATAAGATAACACTTATACATTTTTCATTAAATGAAAGATGTATGGGGATAAAAAAACACCTCCTAAGCTTTGGTAAAGAATTAACCTTCTTGGAAAGTGCTTCTTTCCTGTAGAATGCCTCCTGTACAAAAGAACAAACTGTCTAGAACCGAAATATTTCGATCGAAGACACTTCGATATTTAAATCAATAATTGTCTATAAAAAGAAATGTATATCAAATGATTCAACGTACCTTTTGATGTGCATTCTTGTTACTTTATATAGGTTTCATCTTGAGTCGGTGATTCTCTTTACATTTGTGGGAGATGGCACGTCTCCCTTTCTTTGGGATCATTTCTTGGGAGTTATGCAGAAATCTATTTAACATTCCCCAATCACAATTCTTTCGAGAGATTGACTCCACCTAGCTGTTACACTTAAATGCTTTGATTATAGGCAATTGACTCGTTGTGCGCTTTATGCCACGCCTTCAGGTCGTGTTGTGTTCTCCTGTTCTGCATCATATGCCAAGTTGTTGCAACTCAGTTCGATTGCTCCAAATTGCTGATACTTTTACGCACGTGACATGTCTCTTCATAACCACATGCTTATTTTACCAACTAATCCATGTGGCATAATTTTATACCCCTTCAAAAGACTATTCTCCTGTTATAATAGAGAGTCTATTGGAGTTGTCTAAAATAATTTACTTTCTATTTCAAAATTTTATCAAATATGCTCTCTATTTTAAAAATAAAAGATTCTCCCCAAAATAAGAGTGTTATTAGAGATGCTCTAAGAAATTCATTTTAATACTAACTGTTGTAAACATTTAGTTTGAAAGATAAGCTTACTAATTTGCCAACCAAACCCCTTCGTATAAATAGATACTATCATTTCATCCCAACTCACCAAATTTACAATCCCTCACTATTAAATCTCGGTCGCTCTGGTGTACTCTATCACACCATTAATCATCTATTTAGTCTCTATAAAATAGAGCTTTTCCCCAAACCCAGCCTCCCCCAAATTTTTATTCCCAAATCCAGTTTGTTTTAAACTTATTTTTTAATCCCAATCTTTTTTTTAAAACGTCATTCCAAACGATGTCTTTAAGGGTTAAAACGTCATTTGAAATTACGTTTTTAAAGGCGTCAGTGAGAACGACGTTAAAAAAAATGAATTAAAAACGGAATTGATGGGTAGAAAACGTCATTGTAAATTAAATTTTTTTGCGACTTTATAACCCCCAACTCTGAGACGGTCCAAAAACAACTCTCTAATTCCCTTGCTATGGTTGCAATTCATTCCTGATGGACTCAAAAATCTGAACAACCTCAGCCATGTTTGGTCTCCTCGAAGGCGTTTCAGAGAAGATGGTTGAGTTGGAGGAGTAGTTGATGCTGGTGGGACAGCAGAGGGTGAAGAATTTGGAGGTGGTGATGTTGTCTCCATCAAATCAGTATCCAATTTTATGAAGAAAGTTTTAAAATGTCATCAAAATGTGCAATCTCCATTGATAAATTTCACCAAGATTCTCACAATTGATACTCAAAATACAAATCGACAGAGACTTGTTTCTATTTTATAACCAAATCCAAATCTATAAACAAATGAAATTGGTTTCCAATCCACCAAAAGTATTATCCCAAACTTTGAATTCGTCCAACACCTCTGGCCCAAACATAGATATCAATCAATTTCCAAAGACAAGTAATTGCACAATGCCAAATGTTTCAAGCTTCTATTGAAATCCACCCAAAACTCACTAGGCACCTGTCCAAACTCAAATTTTGCTCAGAACCCAGTAAGCAATTCTGAGTTTAATACAACAACAATTCACCCAAAATCAATGAACGTTCATCCGCCAAAACCCAATTCATCATACTGTCGAACCCAAATCACAGAAGCCTCGTCAGATGCAAACCCTAAAATATCACACACAATTAGAGAAAACTCGATCATGAAACACTAGTAGAATGGTACTCCTTTATCTTCTTGAGATTAAGGGTTCAACCCTCTCCTATTCCCCAAAAAAAATAAATAAAAAAAAAACTAGTAGAACAAAAGCCAGATGACAGAACAGGTTTGTGCCAAAAATCCCAGACCATCAAACACATTTTGCGATTTAGAAAAGTTGGGGTCTGGTTATAAAATCACATAAATTGTCATTTTAAATGATATATTTAAAAACATCATTATAAATAACGTTTTTTACCCATCAATTCATATCGGTGGGGATAAGGGGTGATCAATTTCCACCCCTCGATATTACTTTTACTTTTGAAGATGTCTAAGCCCCTAGTAAGACTGAAATTGACAAAATAAAAATAAAATAAAATACTAATTTCTTTTCTTCCCTTCCTTTAATACATAATTTGAAACTAATTTTTATCCATTGTTTTTTAAAATAAAAATAGACAAACTTTTCTCAAAATTCATAACCTCAAAAAAAAAATTAACATGTATACACTATCGTATATAAATAACATACAAAATAAAAATTGTATTAAACCACAAATTAATTACTTAAACCTTTTTTTTTTTTTGGTCTGGAGATTAATCTTAACTTGTTAGGATCAATTTCATACGTTTGGATGTCATTGAACTGCAATTTTGATCTGCACTGAATCATAAGTTGATCTTTGGATTATTTTCTTGTTCATTGCTTGTCCTATGAGAAATATTGTTGGGTCAAAGCTTGGCTCAGAGAAAGATATACATGTATATATATATATACATACATACGCATTTGAATTTTATATTCACATATTTTTTTAGTCTATTTTTATCGCATTACCCATTGTTATCATAACCCGAAGTGTTGTAACTTTGGCGGTGTGAGATATAATTTGAACTGGTTATAAATTCCCTGAAATTAAACAACAACAATCAGTGAAAAAATGAAGCCCATCGGGCTCAGCACGAACCATTACCTGAATTTTATAAGATACATAATATAATTTATTACCATTTTAGTGTACACACCTTTGACAGTAGTCAATGGTTACAAATTCACAATATACATAGGACCAACTAAATTGGTGATTTACAATTTTGGATGATTTTCAATTTTTGATAACGTAAATCATCATTCCATGGTAAAAATAAGCTAATGAAGAAATTATTTCCACAACAGCTACAATTGGCAAGCTTATGTACCAAATTTCGTGGGATGTGATAAGTTCCTCAACGGGCAGCAACTACGTTTTGAAGCAAAGCCTCCAGGTCATTCAATCTGCATTGATTCCATGAACAATCAGTGGGGATGTCAAGTTAACAGAACTAAATATCCGTCTTTATAAGGCAAGGATCAAATTTCGTTTCAAATCGGTCGAAACTTTCCATTTGCAATGATAGCGAAACAAATCAGTAGTTAAATCAAAATTCTAATGTTTTGAGCTATTTCAAGATATTCCGTTATATCTTAACCAAAGCTTTAAAAATGGTTGAAAATAAATTCTCAAATTTTTTATTCGCTTCCATTTTATTTTTGAGATGTTTTCATCTCCTATATGACCAAAACAGTTCACCAGAATAAAATTTTGATCTTTAGTACAAAGTGAATGACATCATACCTCACATCACTCAGATCAGGGTAAATTGCAACTGCATCTTTAAAACCCTGTTAAACCAGACAATACCTCACATATCAATAAAATTGTTGTTATCAAGTGCCAGCAATGCGCAGTTATTATGTGTAATAATCTTGTCGTGGTCCCCAGGCCTACTTCCACAGAGAGTTAGAACTTACCTGGTTAGCCGTTGATGATGTATAGGTTATAATACATGACATCCCCGCACTGGTCGCTGCCTGCAGAGTATGAGCCTAGTTTTAGTCTGAGAGTCAAACAAATTTTGGTTCTAATAAACTTAAGAGGGGTGAATTTGAATGCTTTGTCCCAAATGCATGGCCAAGACCCATTTCCATTTCTGGTTCATTCAAGACAAGAATCTGACAGACGGTTATCAGATCTTGGGAAAGCAGATCTTGATTTAGTTTTGAGGTCTTCACAATACAATCAAAATGCTATTGCAATTCAAGGATTTTGTTATTCCTAAAATCAAACATTGTATAACAATCATAAATTACGAGATCAACCTGTAGCCCAATGACACTATCCTCCACCACTAAACAATCTCTCCCAGACACACCTAGCCTCTGCAGGGTATTAGATTTAACAGATTAATAATGGAATGCAGGCAGCATGGTTGGTAATCAGCAGCTTGCACTTACAAAAAGAAAACATCTGAGTACCTTACCTTAGCTGCTGTGACATAAATTGATGGATCAGGCTTCTTTTCCTTCACATCGTCACCTACAAAAAGGAAAGAAAACCTAATACAAAATATCAAAAATAAATGTTAGTCAACTATTTAGGCTGGACTATCTAACAATACCTGTGTCTGAGAAAAATAAGATATTTCTGCTCAGTAGAACTCATCACTCCACCTTAAATTCTAGTAATTAGGTCATTTTCAAATTCCAAGTAAAATTGATTATCATCATAAGATCAATTTTCAAGATCCTAACACCATCTCCAAGTGTGAGCATGCATTTCTTCTTAGCCACTAGACAGTTTGGGTTAAATACTTAAAGGTGGAAAAGAGAAGCAGCCATCCAGGTAGCGCATGCTTTTTGCTAAGCCTTATTATGCTGGCTCCAAAACTCAGAATATTTAGAAAATGATCAACAGCTCTAAATAGCTTACTCAAATAATTTGGAGTGACATCAGAGAATACTTCTAGCTTCTATCATTCGTAAGGCCTCAATTCTTACCAAGTATTCTCTACCCTAGTTCAAGTCCTGTTTGGGCTTTCTGCTGTCCTTGCCCCTACCTTAACCCAACATAACATACCTTCCCAGGGTACTTGAGAGAGCATCTCCCACAGGTACGGTACATGATAAAAGCTAAATATGTTTAACACTTCTTTAATATCCGATAATAAAATAAGCATCACTTAACAATTGACTACAATTCTCAGTCGCCCACCCAGAGGCAGATTTGCAATAGCTGCCCCACTGCAATTTAGCAAAATTCCGGGACATAATTAAAACTTTGGAAAATTTATAAATTCTTAAAAGTTGCCCCCATTGAAAGTTTGTAAAACATATGGGGTTAGTTTTTTAATTTGGAAACTAAATCGTCCTTAAGAAATCCAAAAATACACTTGAAAGTAACACATCTCACCTCTCTAGTCTCTCCAGATCTCTTCCTCCCCTCTTCTCTGTTCAGTTTCCAACCGAACCAGTCTACTAACATAATCCCACATTCTACAGAAACTATTTATCACCACCTTGCGCCTGTGTCTCTTTCTGTTCATCCTTAGGCCGATCATCTTGTAAATCCGGCCATGGTAGCCCTAGAAGATTCTATTGGAGCTATCAAGTAGTCATTACCCATTAACCAACGGGCCTTTGGTCCAATGGTACTCCTTATTTTATGAAAATTTTGTCTTCTTAAGGTCAAGGGTTCAAGTTTCCCTCCACCAACCCCTCCCCTCCCGTCCCCTCCCCTCCCATCCCAAAAAACAAAAGTCATTACCCATTAAAGATTTGTTAGATTTATATATATTTTGTGAGTTATTCAATTTTTTTATCCTACGGGAGGAAGACATGGTTGTCTATGAGAAGTCGTAACTACTTGCTTTTCAAACCGTTGTTTGCCTATTAAGTGTTTGTTAAAAGGCAACCGAGAAAGATCATGAAAAATGGAGTATAGGATGTGCAAATCATTAACTATCATTATCTGTGAGTTGTAAACAATTAGGCATTGCACTAGATCAAAAGTGCACCCTCCTCTTCAAGCAAACTTTATTGTGCATCATTAACTCACGTCTCCTGAATATGGTTACTGTAACATTGCAGCAACTTGTGTCGATGAAAAACACTTTGGAGTGTGAGGAGAACATTGAGAAGTTTTTTTTTTTTTTTTTTGGTTCTCGACATTAAGGAGTTTGATATTGTTAAATGGGTTTATTCAAATGGTGTCACAGTTATCTATTTCTAATCCGATCCAATTGAATGGCTTATTGTCCTAACAGGTTTTTATTGTTGTTTGTTTTGAATCGATCGTCTCGACAACTTGGATAGGGCAATGCTCTGTTTCTTACCACTGATTATTTATTTTGATTGCTTACTTAAAGTTTTAGTTCAGATTACATTATTTGGAATTCACCTATTCTAGATTATGCTTGTATTAAAGTATTTTGATTGATTATAAATGGACTCAAATAATTTGTTTTTGATTATTAAATTATTCCTATTTTCTATAAAGGTTTATGATGTGAGCTTTTTTTGGCTGTTGCCTCTTTTTGTACATCACTCATGTATACGGGTTACATCTCCAAGTAATGTTAATTTTAATATAATTTTACTTATAAAGTTAATAAATAATTTATTAATGAATTTTAGATCGCCCCCACGGCAGAGAAATCTTGGCTCCGCACCTGCGCCTGCACCCACCCCTTATTGTTGAACATGAGAAATACTCATTAAAAGAGGGTTTTATCACTTTTCCTGCAAGAAATTTTTACCCTCAGTTGTTTCAATCCACTGTTTAAGCTGATGTATAAACCAGTTGTATGTCTTTTCTTATTAACCGATGATGAAATGCGTAGCCTAATTACACAATTTTGATTTGAATATGTTTTCTGGTGATAGAACTTTTGAGTTTAAAATAGCATTTGATCACATATTTGTAGTCAGTAATATCTTGAGCTTTTGTCCTGCATGCAAGGTGTGGCTTCCAAGTAAATTGATGCTGAAGATTCTTTCCTTTTATTTGTTATGTAAATATTATTTCTTATTTGGTATACATGAATATAAATTTCTATTGATATGTTGCTAGAGATTGTTGCTTTATTCTGGTGATGCTGTTTGATGGGGTCTCTGAAATTTCGGCCCAAGCCCCAGGTATGCGAGATTTTCAGATCCGATGTTAGAGTTAGTTTTGTAGATTGGGTCTTCTAATCAAATAAAGAACAAGGAAGATAAGTGGTTCGCCTCAGCCGATAGGCCGAGGGTACGTCCACTATAATGGAGTCTCTTGCTCTGTCTAGTTGTGTATTTAGTTTTTGTTGATTACAATCGAGTTGCAGACTTTGGGCCATTAAAGGGAGAGTGGGTTTGATCCCAGAGTTCCTATTCGGTTTTTTCGAGAGAAGAGATCCCCCTTCTTGGTAAGGCACTGTTCTTTATATATAGGTCGTTTCTCTTAGAGTTCCTTGTGGTATCTCTTGCATTTTTGTTGATTCTGTGGGGACCTCCTGTCCTTATCCTGCAAAAACCTTTCTCCATCATTCCCCCAGTACCCACGATCTATGACCTTAAGCTCCACCATCCTCTGTGTCCGGAAATGCGCAGCTGCCGCTATTTCAGAGATGGTCCCCTTGTCCTATGGACGCATGGCATGCCGGGGTCATTTAGGGCCGAATGATCCATTTCTTCCTCGGGCTATTATTAGGCTGATCCTTGATTGGGCCTGGGCTGAGCTTTTATCTTTCTAATCCCCACTAGATTTTCCATGGTTTCGCTGGGCTAATCCAGGATATTCTTTTTGGGCCGTGAGATTTTTTGGCCTGTAATCGTGGCGGCCCATGCTCAAAATTCCACCCTCATTACTGTTAATTGATACTTTTCTATGTTTTGGTTTTGGCTAATTGGCTTGATTGGATCATGGCAGTTTTGTGGTTTAGGGATGTTGATTTTGAATGTTCTTGTGGAAAAAAAGAAAATTACAGAGATTCAATATTTGACATTTCTGGGGTTCCTTATGGTTTTGTGCTTATATAATCTGTTGGCTAAGTTGTGTTGAGGTCAACTAATGGGGTGAACCGAAATTTGATATCCCACTTAAGAGATGCTAACGCTTCTCAATTGAATTTGCAGATTATTTCCCGATGACGGGCTTAAAACAGGGAAGAAGCATGTGCTGAACATTAAAAGGAGAAAGTAGCATTATAAACTCATGGCAACAACGAGCAGCACAATGTTGGCTTGATTCCATAAGTCTGGAATGGAGGCAGAGCAACGGAATCGAGCAATGGTCAGAACATATTGAAAATAAATATCTTGAAGCTAAAACACACAAAATCATTTGCTGCTGTCAAGGAGCACTTGCAAAGTATTGAATGTAAGCAACAAAAGAAGGTACTAGTCATTGTGAAAGCAATCAGGAACCTTGTTCATAGATTTTGACAGGAGTTGACACAGAAAATGGAACTAGGTACACAGCATGAAGACAATTTAAGAAGCTCAGAAGCAGGAGGGAAATCAAAGTTTTATGTCAACCTATGCAGGAAGATTGTAATAGGTAATGTCATAAATTATGACAGATGACGTCTTTTTAGTCATCAGTAGAACAAGAACTAATTTAATTAGTATTCTTTGCAAATTTTGAATGTAATGTGATGATTACGATTACAATATGTATTAACAATCACCTAGTGATTGCTATATATTTTCAATGGCGGAAGGGTAAAAATGAAAAAATAATAATTTGCATACTTCAGTTCCTTGTGTTGATCAAACAACCTAACCAAATTCAGCATTTAAAATTCAGTACATAGAAAAAAAATTCAAATTACAAAATTCAGCCATTTTATTATCTTTGGCACTTGAAATTTAAAAATCAGTTCTCAATACTTAATTTTCAGTTTCTATGAAACAGCACCTCAACTCATCAAGAATGATTACTGTGCACATTTGAATATTGGATCCCTAAAAATTGAGTCATAAACAATAAGAACTCGAGTAGGTCAACATGCACCAACATTTATTGCAATCAATTGAACATGAACAATCATATTGAATAGACCACTATTCATAGACAAGAAATGGAGGCATATTGGATCAAGTTCCCAAATGAATGGAAAAATGGAAAGCAAATAATATGACAAATGGAATATCAACTGGTGAGTAAAGAGAATAAGTTATCTTTGCAGGTTATAAGTGTCTCTATGCCATTCGGGGATCAACACAGACATACATGAATGTTCAAATTTGAGACAAGTGCCTGACACAACTGGTATAGAACAATCATATCCCTAGACTGTTCAACTTACCAGCAAGGAAGCAATCAAGACTTTGGAACCGCTCCTATAACAAGAGTAAAACATTAAGCTAGTAAACCATGGAATCGATAAATAGGAAAAATACTTCAGAAAAGTAATGTTAGAGGAAGTGCTCACAACCCCGATAAGGTTTTCAAGACACAGTATCACTGAACTTTTAGTTGCAGCAGAGCAAACAGCTAGTTTTTTACCCTGTTACACAAAGATAAAGAATGTAGAGTGTATTACAAACCTCCTTGATGAGAAAGCATATGAAAATGGAAATCTTCCCATAGATCAGTGAACATGAAATAAAATAAATTTTGGAATAGAAGATTAACACTCTCAACTCCAATAACTTTTGGCCTATACCAGCAGTAGAATCCAACACAGCTGTGGATAAATAGATGCATATAGGAGTAAAGTACCAAGTACCATAACAGTATGATAGGTGCATTATAATGTACATAGCTATCTTACAGCAGCCTTCACGTCATCCATCAATCTCAAAACTCCCGGTCTAGGCTCCACCTGATCAAAGCAATAACCACCAATTGTCCTTATAATTACTCATCAAGCACAGCCACTAATACAAAGAGAGCAAACAGTAATCACAATTTAAAAATAGACATATATGGCTCCTTACAGTTCCAGATTTGATTATTTCTTTGTACCTTTCAGTCTTCCAATCCTGCAAAAGCCATCAAAGAACCAATACATCGCTCTAATTGAGAATAAAGGTCAAAAAGCACTCTTCAAGTGTCCAAACTTAAGAAAGAAAATTACAAACGAACTCAGACAGCTTCCGGTTCATAGCAAAACAAATAATCCCAAAAATATTGGGAATATATCACCATTTATACATGTACAGCACTCTAACTGAGATTGCGAATCCAGAATATCTTCAATTATTCCAAAAAGCTGTGAATTTAGTGTCGCCCTTCCCCTAATCGTGTATTGAACACAACAACTATTTACTAGACGAATAGATGTATGTGTATGTTCTCCGTGTGTGTAAAAGGACTAGATTCACTTAACTTCATCAAGACCTCATTCCACGAAGCGAAATTGGTACCTGAATAGTGTCAATTAGCTTTGCTTTAGCATCATCATCCTCAGGAGGAGCCTGAAATATTGTCGAAGAAGGCCAACCGTGCTCCTTAAAGTACCTTATCATTCAAATGCCGATCAACAAATCAAAAGCAATACAGACATATATACAAACACTATAAATATGTATGTATGTATGCTGGTAGGTAGCAAGAGAGAACGGAACCATCGCATTTTGGGTTTGCCACCGCCGATGCGGTTCTGGAGCTCGTCATAGAATTCGAGACCCCAATTGAGGGGCTGAGAGGAGGAAGAGGGGCAACGGACATTGAACTGAGAGAAAGCGTCATTGTATGCTTGGCGGTGCAAGTGCTCGGACTCTAGAATGACGCCATCACAATCGAATATGATAGCTTGAAGTGAAGGCGAAGAAGAAGCTGAAACTGAAAGCGACCTTGAGGAATAAGAGAGAGAGGATGTTCGGGTGGTGTTGGAAATTCGGAGAGAGAAGATAGGGTTGCTAGATGAGAGAGCGGGACTGAGTGGTAAGAGTGGCATCGAACACGACGCCATGGTTGATCTGTATAATCTCTCTCAGGGGGTGTGTGTGTGTGTGTGGCTTTGCGATATTCTGGCGGGTTTGATTCGTGTGGCCAGACGCTAAATTTTAATAATTTGGGTAAAAAACACGGAAAGCCTTTGAGTTTTAGTAATATTATAAGAACACCCTTTGATATTTTATAAATAACATAAAGATCTCTTGAGATTTGAAGCTTATTACACGGAAATTCCCTCTGTCTCCCTTCCATCTAGGGGTGTTTAAATTTTTGATTGGCTGAAATTTTCTATCCTACCCGACCCTACCCTATTCTATTAAACGACTAGTCGTAAGAATCAGGTAGAAATACAGAAGAGTTTTTGGTATTTCGATTAAATCGAGTTAGAATGCAGAATAGTCATCAATTTTCATATTCATATCCTACACGCAATAATTAATTTATATATATATTGAGTCTTGTTCGAGCGCCTCACACGATCACACCTCACTCCATTCCTCCTTCATCGTTCAGTCCCATTCTCAAGCATTCTCTTTTTCTCTCTCTCTACGCGATCTGGTGTGGTCTGGTTCTTTGTTGTCATTTTTCACCTTTTTGGGGTTTGATGTATGTTTACTTGAAGTTACAAAAACTACTTATTTTGGATGTGAGTTTTGTTTGTTTATTGTTTAAAAGCTTATTTTCTTGAGAGCCTTTGGTCTACTTTCCAATGTCAGTTGGGGCTTGAGCTTCAAAGCTCGAGTGTCAGATGGGGTAGGGTAGGCCAATTATGTAATAATTAAAATAATTGATATTGTATTTGTATAATAATTATAGTAGATTGATATTCACACTTTCTTGTGTTTTATTATAATTGTTGTTATAGTTGTTTTAGATTTTAGTGTTGTTAATATATTGTCTTGTTAAATTGGTGCATGTTATTTAATTAAATTGTTAAAATGATCCAAAAATTAATAGCTACAAAATGTTTATCCAACTTTCTACTCAATTAATCGGATAGAAAGTCGGATAGAAATACCACACCTGATCGGATATGGTAGGCTAAGAAAAAAATTTTCCGTAAAATATCGGGTAGAAAGACGGAAGAACATATTATCTACCTAAGGTAGGGCAAACACCCTACTTCCATCAATGTTACTAATGAAAGGATGATTTCTTCCCAAAAAATTTTATTATTTTGGTACTCAAAAAAATTAAAAATTTAATAAAATCAAACAAAAATTTTATATAGTACCACAAAAAATTGATTAAATGAATTTTAATATTAATTTGATAATAATTAAAACTAATTTGATATTATTTCAACAAAGTTGAATATAAATTGGATAAAATTAAATGTCAAATTGATAAAATTATATATTAATTTTCAATCTAAGGTTCATTTTGTGTTAAATATTATTTGGTATTGATTAAACTAACATGAAATTGACATTAAATTATAATTTTTTATTGTATATAAACTTAAAAAATTATATTTTAACGCATAAAATTTAAATACAATTTTTTTAATCTAAGGTCAATTTCGTGTTGATTTGATTAATAACAAATAATATTCAACAAAAAAAAAATTTAGATTATAAAATAATATTTAATTTTATCAAATTGACATTTAATTTTATCAAATTAATATTCAACTTTTAAAAAGTATTTTGGTTTGTTATTTGTAAAAACCTATTCGCCCACCAAAGTAAATTATTGGCAGCTTAATAAGGGCTATTTATTAGGAGAGGGCAATGCTAAAATATTCTCAAAATAAAGTTTTTGTGGATGAGAGTTTTGTGAAAAACTCATGTTTTTTGAGAAGGAGCAATGGTGCCCTTAGCACCAATCCCACATCAGGAATGTTGAAAGTTTTTTGGGCATATAAAGGATAGTATAGTAAGTACACCTTCTTTAGTATAAAGGCTCCACTATGCACCGTCTGTGCACACCCTTGTCCACGCCCTCGTCGTGGGGTGCAATGTGGTGTTTTGATGCTCACTTTGCACTTAGCAGATGGGTTGTTGGGCGCGATGGCGCCTGCATGGCGCACTTCACACACACGTATGCGGGTACGAATCGTATTGATCGGTCTAAATGTCTCTCTTTCCTACACAACATTTTGTTCATTTCTTTTGGATTTCTAATTTGCAGCACAATTAGAAATTCCAGTTTAGCAATTTCACTATATTTCAGTAGGTATTGTATATTGTTTTCATCAGTGCAAAGACGCAAACAAATTAAGGTTTCATTATATCTTGAAGATAGATTTGTTGATTTTCCATTTGCACACCTTAGTGAATCTGGTAGGGACAAATACTTTTTTTAGAAAGGTGTTTCTACACAACTTGAAGTGTTTCATATTTGCGTTGAAGTTCAAGACATCCAATTCCGTTCAGCACCAAACAAGAAGAACCAGCATATTTTTTTTCTAAAAATCAAAAAATAGTATTTCTTCACGGATTCATTGTTTTCAAAGTCACTCTGTCACATGACGAAAAATTTCATCAACTTGGATCGATTTGATGATGAAAATTTCCCCTGTTGGCAAAGAAAATTGTAATTTTTTACTTACTACATTGAAGATTTCCTATGTGTTGTCCACGCCAAAACTCGTAGAACAAGAAAATGAAACAATGGCCCAAAGCACAAAATCGAGCAAAATGGGAGCAAGATGACTATTTGTGCTAGGACCACATTCTGGATGCTATGTCCAACTCCCTATTCGATCTTTATCAAGGAATGGGATCTGCCAAGGAGTTATGGGACAAGTTGGAGGCTAAGTATCTCGCCGAGGATGCAATGAGTAAAATGTTTATTGTCGGTCAATTTCTAAACTTTAAAATTATAGATGATAAACATGTGCTAGATCAATTTTATGAGATTTAATGTATTCTAAATTAGTTTAAACAAAAGAAAATGAATATGGATGAATCTGTTATTGCATTTGCTATCATTGAAAAACTTCCTTCAGCGTGGAAAGATTTTAGGAAAAATCTTAAACATAAAAAAAATGACTTATCTCTTGAGGAATTGACAACACACCACAGGCTTGAGAAAGTGTCAAGTGCTTGAGAGAAAAATGAGGAGGAAGAAAAACTAGCTTCTAATGTTCTTGTGGTGGAGGAAGGGAAGGATAGAAAACAACCTCATCAACTGTGCAATGGTGCCAACTTTATAAGGTTTGTTAATTGAAAGAGAGAGTTATTCTAAAATAATTGAGAGAGAGAGAGAGAGAGAATCACATTTTGCCTTATTTGGCCGTGATCACTTTAATTGAGACAGTAATTGTGAGACCCGAACATGCATAACTTGCATGTTATAAATAATGTGGGTTAAAGTGTAAATTACTAATCTTTGCATGTGATTAAAATTATGAGAAGATAACTCTGCAAGGTTAACTATGCTTTAATTAAGGAATTTAATTGTAGAATTATGAGGTAATGGGGAGCAAAGGTGAAATTTTAATAGTGTTGGGAATTTTCAAGTGGTCAAATGTAGAAATAAGAAAAAACAAGGGGGCTTTAGAGCAATTAAGCAAAAAAATGACTCAAACGACACTCGGAAGCCTGCGGAGTCCTCATTCCTCAACTCTTGAAGCAGTGAGTATATAAGAGGGAGTTTGATGCCAACCGGTTGGAGAAAAGAAAAATTGGGACAGAAAAAAAAAAAGAGTTCGTGGGTTTGTGAGGTTTCAGCTGAAAACAATTTGTGTTTTTGAGTTGGTGAGTGAAATCCTTCCTAGAAGCTTGAATGATCTTAGCTTATGCACAAAGAGTGAAGTGATGATGGTGAACTAAAGAGTTGAAAAAGTTTAAGCTTTTGGAAGTGGAATTCGAAAGAGTTCGACGGCTATCGAGTCACAACGAAGGTAATGTATTCTTGTGAATTAATATGTATTTTCACTTCTAAATGTGTCTTTGAGGTATGGGTAAGAGTTAAGTGGTGTTAGAATTGGGTTTGAATGGTAGAAGATAAAATTTGAATGAAGTTTTAAGCTTCAGAACATGGTTCAACCTGTTGAAGAATGCATGAACCGGTTGAACAAGATCTAGATTGTGCTTGAACCAGTTGAATGATACTTTCAATCGGTTGAATGTTGAACAGGTTGAACATTGAACTTGAACCGGTTGAATAGCTCCTAGTACTTCGGGGTTGAACCTGTTAAACTTCAACCAGTCATAAGGGTCCATTTTTACAATTTGTCGATGTTCTACGCTTCCATCCAACTTTTCTATATACTTATCGAGGCTTCTAATATACCTCAAATAAGTTCATTATGAGTTTAATTGCTTACAATTACATCAATTGAAGATTACGTCTAGAATTGAAGAAAGTAAAGTGAATAATTGATAAGTAATGTTTAGGGTGGTTAATGTTATAGAAAATGTGTACATAATTAGATTATATTAAACTGTATAATATAATATATAAAAATCAAAACCAGGGCACTTACATTGACGTAGAAAAGTATAAATAGTAAAATCCAGAAAATCAAAATCCAAAAATCCAATAATAAAAATAATAATTTGAACCCTATGTAATCACAGTTTCCTTAAGACAGATTTGCTCTCTCTCAGTGCTTAAGGTTGATAAGCAACTGTCTCTGTCAAGATAGAATAGATTTCGTTCTTGAAGATGCAGCACTTCAATCTCCAAGATTCCAACGAACACAATTATGTGTTTATACTTGAACTGGACTTGAAATAAGCATGCAACAATATGCAACGAGAGAGAGATAAAAAAAAGACTGAATACTTAATTCAGTATTTTGGATAATTCAGAGAACTAGAATGAGAGAGCACTTCTTGAATTGTTCAATGGTTTGTTTTGGGAGTGCAGAGAATCACTTATTTATAGACTCTCTAGTGACTTTTTCATAAAGGGTATAACCATATGTAACAGTATCTTTTATTCCAAAGGGTATCAATAATGACTTTAGGAAAAGGTACAACCATTTGAAATAGTGTCTTTTAGTTCAAAAGTTATCAATAGTGACTTTATGAAAAGTTGTGACTATTGATAATGGTGTCTTTTAACTAAAAAGTGTTAATTGTGGTTTTTGAAAATATGTAACTATTTGGATTGGTGTCTTTAACCAAAAGTTACCAATTTTGAATTAGTAGTCTTTAATGTCATATTCACTTCACACATTTTCAATTGCTCCCAAAAGTCACAAGAATTTTAACAACGTCTTCAATTGCTCCCAAAAGCCACAAAGATTTAAACAATTTCTCATCCAATACTTAATGATTTTTTAAATAAATATATCATTATTTCCAACAATTAAAAGTACACCACTTAGGGAGGAATTTAGAAATGTGTTAATGCGGATATGAATACGTAGTTATATATGCATAATTAAGATAAATGACATAAGTGAAAGGTATTTATATGGTTATTATGATGCGTGGTAGGAACAAAGGCGACGACCCCTATGCCAAGTACGCTTAAAGTTTTATTTGGAGAGTGAGTTTGTACTACAACTGGACTTGAGGTGGGTGTATTTTCTGTGTGTGTGATTGAAATTAGTATAAATACGCTTTAAATGCTAAATAATGTGTGATGTTGTGAATTGTTACCTATGATTGGTACTGTAGATAAGCTATATTACATTATTGATAATAGAAAGAGAACAAATAAACTTATTGGTGTATGAATGTTTGAATAAAGGATGTTGTGTACACAATATAATTATGTTATATAATCTTACTTATTGAGACAACCTTAAGGGCTAATGTACTTGTTGCTAGTAGATGGCTATATGGATTGTTATTTGGTGATGACAACAAGATATTATGTTTGGTGTTGTGATTATGATAAATGACCTTATTGGCGAATATAGCCTTAAAGACAAATGCATGACCTATGTGGCAGATATTGTCTACATGACTATCAGATAGCCTGTGTGGCAAATATTGATTGCATAACAGATATTGCCTATGTGGCAAGTGTTGCCTGTGTGGAGATATAGCCACTCAACCTAAGTGGCAGGAATTATATATTCATATTGGATGCTATGATGGATTTATGTGTTATGGGATGACTGCTAGAGAATCTTTAGAGCTTATATGCATTGGTTTATAAAGTTGTTCAATTATTTTGATAAGATGAATATTGATATATGTAACATCTGTTGTTGTGGTTATCTATTTAGTGATAGTATACATTCACTAAGCGTGTGTGCTCACTCACTCTTAGTTTGTATTTTCAAGTAAATAATGGGGAGAAAATGTCCACTGTTGAGTCTAGGCGATAAAAAAAGAAAGAAGGGTTTTTCGTATCTTGTTATGACACTTACAAAAATAGTTGAGTACTGTAAATAAAATAAGTTAAACATTGTATTTGTAAACCCCACACTTTTATCTTTATATATATAAATATATAGCAAATAATTATTTCTTTTGAAATGTTAATATGGTAAAAACTCGAGTAAATAGTAGTTAAAACTTAGTTTTAGCTTGTAAATATAGGAAATTGTTTGCAATAGAACTTATACCAATTATGTTTGATGTGCAATTGTATGTTATGGAAGTTTGAGTTGGCTTTGGAAGGGTTAGAAATGGATTGAAAATAAAAAAACGAGTGAAAAAAGTAAAACTTGGACAAGCGTACCGGTACGTCGAACTTCAGTAGCTTATACGTACCGATACTCCAATTAAAAAAATTGATTTCTTCAAATCGCGAACAGCCGGCCCTCCTTCCATTATAAATACTTAAGGACACCTCCTTTAGCCCCATTACAACACCTCTAACCCTAGAAAACCTTAGAGAGGAAGAAAAAAAAGATCAAAATACAAGATCAAAAAGGATTTACACTTCAAAGAAGATCAAAACTTAAAGATTTTCAATAACACACTCCTCCACCCAATTTCTTCCATTTTGTCACTTCACTCTCACTCAAACCTCTTAAAACCCTAGGAGAAGATAAGAAGGGAGCAAGAAAAGGGAGGAAGAGAGTCGCTAGAGCTTGGGTTAGCTTGACAATTCGGATTCAAGGTAGAAGTTTTTTCCTTCTCTTACATTGAGGCTAGGGCTTATATATATATGTACTTCTTGACTCTAAATCATATATATATGCTATAAAATCTTTGATTCTTATTATTCTTGCAATTATTACCATGTTGTAAACAATGTTATGGTTGGGTAACCATTAAAGCTCTTTTCTCATCTTCAAATCCTAGTTTTCAAGAGAAATGAATTTTTCTCTTGATTTTTTCCTTGTTCTTGATTTCAAAACTTCAGTGCTTTGTAATGAACAATAAAAATAGATTATTGATGATCTCTTGTTTATTTTCTTAAATTGTGGTCTTGTAATAAAAATTGTGAAATTTGGGGATTTTGAATTTTCTTGTGAATTGAGAAAATATTTGTTATTGCATCTCTTGTATGGTTGTTGTGATGAACTTGAATTGTATTCGAGTACTGCCGTAGAGTGTTAGAGTTTAGTCTATTCTAGTGGGGGTGAGATAGTTTCCTAACACGTGTAGTGGTTTGTTGTTTGTAAGAACAATCACTATTGTTCATGTAAGTTTGATGCTGGGGGATGGTATACCTTTCTTGGGAAGGATTCGTCAATGCCGTGAGAAATAGTATACGCCCTTCCTAAAATGTTTGGGATTGTGTGACTATGGTGGGTGAACGATGTAGAATCGTGGTGTAGATTCATGGGAAGCGACCAACATACATGAGAATATGAGATGACATTATTGAATGATTATTTGATTTCTACTACTTCAACATGCTTATTCATTTCATTTAAATTATTGTTATTGAGTTAACTTGAGATCAAATAAATTGTCACTGTTTTATTTCAAGTTATATATGCTATTTTGAAAAGTGAGAACGAATTATTTCATATTTTTTTTCTAAACCTTGTTCGAGTTTGGGAGGACGTTACTACAGAGCTTAGTGCTCACCCCCTACAATCAACATATTTTTCAGATTTTGTACAAAAGGAGGAGCTCGGAGTCGATGAGCCGGTATATTGGGACGTTTTCACTAGATGGGCATGTGGATCCCGAGCTGGATGCTTAGGGCTATACTCTCCTACGTGATAGACTACGTTATACTCTCCTACCTGTTGAGAATACGTAAAGTCTAATTTTTTTTTTATTCCGATGTAAGTTAATAGTAAATTTTTGGGATATAATTGTCATAGTTGAGCATATTCTTTTGGATACAAATGCCATGATTTGACATATTCTTTTGAATGATGTTGTAAATATTATGAATAATAAATGAGATCTTCTTTACTTATGAATCATATTAGTTGCTCTCATGATGTGAATGATTTTAGATAGTAATGTCGTCCAAGGTGAATTTTAGGGCGTTACAGTATTAATCCATGATTTTAAAAGTACAATTTTTGTACCTGGTATGCTAGGATGTTAAGAGAATAAAAGTTGTTTTTATCAAAAGTGGTCAGTTCAATTTATTGTCTGATAATAAATATATGTATGAGATACATGATAGAGTTAAGAGGGAGAGTCTATGGTACCGCCTGGTCAAATAGCCATATCGTATCGCCAAAAAGGTGTGATCGTGAATTCTCCTCCCTATAAAATGTAATAACATTACTTTAAGGGCCTGTTTGGTATGTTTTTTAGGAAGAGTTTGAATTGATTTATTCAAATCCTTTCAAACCCAAAGATGAGATTCAACATTTAATGATGTTCATACCCATGTTTGGTATGCGCAATGATAGATGACTATTATGATAATATATTTGTATATAAATGATTATTGTATCCCTTAATTAATTTGTAGGGTATATATGATATATAGGGGTATAAATGTCATTTGTATGTTAACCTCATTAACCCACATATGAAACCCCCCTTCTTGGATTTCATGACCTGGCCTAAACCGAGTTGAGTTTCAAATACTGGGTTAGATGTGTATTTGTCAAACATGAGTTTGAGGGGTTTATTCCTCAACCTATGTTCCAAAACCCTCTCAAACCCACATACCAAACAGGCCCTAAAGGGTTTTAAACCTACCTCAAAAGATTATAAAGCTCACCTCACATCTAGAGGTGATACTTTTACCTTTAGTGTTTATAATATAACATTAAATAGTTATAAATTTATATCCAAATGTAGTAATTTTACCATAAATAGTTATAATCTCACATCAAAAAGTTGTAATCCAACATTTAAAGATGGTAATTTTACTTATATAGAATGTAATTTATCTTCAAATGATTATAAGCTCAATTTTAAAGATAATAATTTTACTTTCAATTGTTGTAACCTTACCTAAAGAGTTTATACCTCACCTTTAAAGATGATAACTTTATTTCAAGAGTAATAATTTTCTCTTTGCAAGTAGTAACATTACATTTAAGGTGTAACTTCATTTCAATAGTCACGATCGATCATGATTATCAATCCTAAAAATATTTGGATCAATTGCAATAATTTTAAGATCGATTGTAAGTCACCACAAAAGTTATAATTTGACCTAAAAAAAATTATAATTCAAACATTAAAAATTATAAATTGACACAAAAGATTATAATTTTTTTTATTGTAAACAAACCATAAAATTTATATTAAAATCACAAAAAATTATAAAATTTAAAAGTGCCATATCAAATTGTTTTTTTCAATACCTAGTCTCGTCATCTAGTAGAGACTTCTCAATAGCAATTTCAAGTTTCCAAGGATTGGGAGCCAAGGAACTGGTTTCGAGTATTGGCAGAGAATCTTAGAAATTAAAAAACTAAATAGAGCAATAGTAAATGCTAACTGAACAGTATGGACTGTCCTACACTTGCAATCAATACTAATAGCTACTGGCTCAGTAATTTAAGTTGTCCTAGAACTTTATAAAATTTCAGATTGTTGTGACAAGGTGTCACTAATCACTATTTTTTTTTTCCGAAACATTAGAACAAATGAACTCTGTACTATACAACTATTTAGCTTTTTTAGTATGGTATTGAAAAACTACTAAGTTTAGAAGGCACCAAATTTAATCATGTGTAAAAGTAAAAATAAGGTAATTAATTTCACCGGTTGTTTTTTTAATATTGTCTATACATTTCAATTAAGGACAAAATTATAATATTAATGAAACATTTATAACAATAGTGAAAAATTTACAATACTAGTGAAAAAATTATAACAATAATGAAAATTTTACAACAATTGTGAAAAAAAATTACCACAGTAATAGATAAAATTACAATATCAGTAAAAAATTTACAACAACAATGGGTCAAATTACAACTTCGGTTAAAAATTTAAAATAGTAGTAAGCTAAATTATAACATTAGTGAAAAATTTACAACAGTAATGAGCCAAATTACAACATCATTGGGAAATTTAAAACAATATTGGACAAATTTTAATCAATATGCTGGTAAAAGTACGATCGACACTTTCAACCACATTTGTCGTAAACACGTCCCTAGTGTATCCAACTAATGTTGGAAATTTTCCTTTAAATTTGTATAATTATCTACGGTTCTTGTAATATTTAACTAAAATGAAACTAAAATTGGTATATATACTAATAATCTTATCTATAGTCATTCTAACTTAACCCGAAACTATAGTAAATTTTCCTTTTGATGCTGTAATGTTACCACAATTATAGTAAATTCATTCACCATGGTTTTAACGAAATTATTTTTTTCATAAATTTATCCTTCATTCTCGAAATGTTACCTAGAATTATCATAATATTAATCAAAGTAGCCATAAATTCTCCTCTAAACATATAAATTGACCCATAATTGTGGTAAACTCACACTCAAAGTTGGTAAATGTACCATCAATTGTGATAAATTGCCCACTAGTATGGTAAATCATACAACAATGGTGGTAATAATATCCTTAACAATATTAAATGTAACAAATATGGTAGTAAAAGTAATGATCGACACTTTTAACAATATTTGTTGTAAATACGTCACTAATGCATCCCATAAGTATCGTACATTTACCTTTATATTTGTAAAATTATCCATAGTTATTGTAAAATTAATCGAGGTCAAAATTACAAGATCAATAAAAAAATTTACAACAATAATGGACAAAATTACAATAGTGAAATATTTACAACAATAGTGAAAAATTTACAACAGTAATTGATAAAATTACAACATTAATAAAAAAATTTATAACAACAATGAAAATTTTATAATAGTAATAGGCAAGATTACTACAATAATAGAAAAAAATCAGTGAAAAAATTACAACAACAACAAAAAATTTACAACAATAATGGTTATAATTACAATATAAATGAAAAAGTTACAATAGTAGTTGACAAAATTATAACATCAGTGAAAAAATTATAAAAATAGTGAGCAAAATTACAAAAGTAGTGGACAAACTTTAACCACTATGGGGGTAAAAATATGATTAACACTTTTAATCACATTTGTCATAATATTAAGCAAAATGAAAATAAACTTGACTTATGTACTAGTAAATTTATCTACAATCATTTTAACTTAACCTTAAACTATAGTAAATTTACCCTTGATCATCGTAAACTTTCGCACATATGTCATAAATATTACCAAATAGTCGTAATAGTTACAACAACAGTGGTCAAAATTACAATAGCAGTGGATAAAATTACAACATCAGTGAAAAATTTACAATAATAGTGAGCAAAATTACAACTTTAATAAAACTTTTACAGCAATAACAGGCAAAATTACTAAACTAGTGGGCAAACTTTAACCACTATAATAGTAAAAGTATGATTGACACTTTTAATCACATTTATCAAAAAATCTATCCCATTGATGTCATATATTTACCTTTAAATTTGAATTATTATCTACAATTATTATAATATTAACCAAAAGGAAAGTGAACTTGACTTATGTACTAGTAAATTTATCTACAATCATTCTAACTTAACCCAAAATTGTAGTAAATTTACCCTTGATCATCCTAAACTTACCAATAGATGTCGTAAATATTAACAAAATATTCATAAAAATTCCTCTAAAATTGTAAATACATTCATAAATCTGGTATGCTTGGCCACGACAGTTGTAAATTTGCCCTTAATTATGAGAAATATCACCACAAGAGTGATAATATTATCCTTAATGATATTAAATCTAATCATTACGGTGGTAAAAGTATTGATGACTTTTTTTGTTTCAATCAATCAATCAAGCAATACTTGACAATACTTTAAAGCAAAAAAAGTATTATTTGAAACATTTAACTATATTTGTTGTAAATCCGACATTAGTACATCCCACCATTATCATATATTTATCTTTAGATTTGTATTATTACCCATTGTCATCGTAATATTTAAGCAAAATTAAAGTAACTCGATGAATGGTAAACCACCTCCTTGAATTGTCGTAAATTTACCCTTAATACTCGCAATGTTACCCTTAATTATTGTAATATTAACAAAATTAGTCATAAAATTGTAATACTAATTAGAAGATTCGTAAATTAACGTCTAAATTTGTAAATTTATCCACAATTGTTGTAAACTGACCCTCAAATGTGGTAAATCTGCTCTTAATTGTGGTAAATTGTCCACAATTTTGTTAAAGCTCACTTCAATGATCTTGCGATCGGATTTAGATGGTTATGATTGATCCTAAACTTACCGTTTTTCAAAAATATTGGTTGTACATTATCAAATTTGGGTGAGGAAACCACTTTTAGGAGAGACTACTATAACCTTACAATCGATCTCAAGCTCTTGGGATAGATTGCAACCATTTTGAAGATAAATAATAATAAATTCTTCATATTCTAAATAGTGCTAACAACACCAAAAAGGTTGTAGCATTCGAATTCATTTAATTAATATTTTATTTTATCAAATTAACACAATACTCACCTTCAATTTTATTTATTAAAATTCAATTTTGTTAAATTAACACAAAAATTGAAATTGAAATTTCGTAAACTTAACACAAAATTCAAATTAACATTGAAATTCCTAAATTTAAAATTTAATTTCATCCAAATAAACACTATATTAAAATTAACATTCAATTTCATCAAATTACAATTAAATTTTATCAAATTAAAAATAAATTCACCTTTAATTTATTTTTTTTATAGTTTCATAAGATTAACACCATACAGAGAACCAATTTTATAAAATTAACACAAATTTATCAGTCAATTTCATCCAATTAAGATAAAATCTATTACATCAACACCATATTAATTGATGAAATTTTATCAAATTAACACCAAATTTATTTTCGAGTAAAATTTGATTCGAGCTGATTAAATTTTATTTTTTACGCATTATAATTGGAGATAATTTTTTTTTTACATATTAAAATTCGAGTTGATTTATGCTCAACATGAGCTGCTAGGTTCTAGCGCCAATTAAAATTTGATTCAAGTCGATTGAATTTATATTTTTTTACTTATTAAAATTTATTCTGATTAAAATTTGATTTGGACTAATTAAAATTTATTTTTTACATATTTAAATTTGAATCAATTAAAAATTATATTTGTTTTACTTATTAAAATTTAAGTCGATTAAAATTCAATTCAAGCATATTAAAATTTATTTTGAACCGTCTCTCATCAAATTTTAATTAAATCGCATTGAATTTTAATCGGCTTAAATTTTAATATGTTAAAAAAATATAAAATTTAATTAGCTAAAATTTTAATACGTAAAAACTAAATTTTAATCAATTTGAATCAAATTTTAATTGAAACGAATTTTTATAAGTTAAAAATACAAATTTCAATCAACTTGAATCGAATTTTAATCAGTGCTTGGCGCTAGTAACTCAAGTTGAACTCAAATCAACTCAAATTTTAATTCATAAAAAAATTTAATAGGTTGAATTTTAATACATAAAAAATAAAATTTAATCAATTCGAATAGAATTTTAATCGGCTCAAATTTTAATATGTAAAAAATAATTTTTAATTGGTTCGAATTTTAACCGAATTTTATGTAGAAAGATTGTTTTGAGTTTATGTAGGGATAATTTTGGTATTTTAATATTAATTTATTGTTAAGCTGATGAATTAGATATTAATTTTTTATTAATTTGATGAACTAAATGTTAATTTATTTTTAATTTAATGAATTTAGTGTTTATTGGATGATATTGGATGTTAATTTGATGAATTAAATGTTAATTATATAAAATTGAATCTTTATTTTGACACATTGATTGCTAATTGGATTACATTGAATATTAATTGTATGAATTGAATATAAATTGTATTCATGAAATGTTAAATTACTATTAATTTGATGAATTGAATATTAATCGGATTAATTTGGTGCTACTTGATGACGTTAATGAGAACTAGTCAAATTTGATGAATTGAATATTAACTAAATGAGATTGAATGTTAATTTGATGAAGTTGAGTGATAATTTATTGTTAAGTTGATACATTGAATGTTAATTGAATTAATTTGTGTATTAATTTGATGTCAATCAATGGATTGAATGTTAATTTGATGTTAATTTGACGAATTGAATATTTATTAGATAATTTTGAAATTTAATTTCATGAATTGAGTGTTACTGGGACAAATTTGAATATAATTTGGATCAATTAAATGTTAATTTGATGAATTGAATATTAATTGAGCAATTTTGGATGTTAATTTGATGTTAGTTAGTTGGATTTGAATGTTAATTTAATAAATTAAATGTTAATTAAATAAAATTGACTATTAATGATTGTAGGTTAAATATGTCTTAATAACATTAGTGATTGAATATTTATTAGGTGGGTTCTAATGTAAATTTGATGAATTAATTGTTAATTAGAGGAGTTTGAATATAAATTGGATGAATTGAAGTTAATTTGACGAATTGAATATTAATTGGATGAAACTAAATGTTAATTTAGTAAATTTAAAATTTACCACTTGAATTTAATTCTAATTTGATGAATTGAATGATAAGTTTGTGTTAATTTGATGAATTGATTGTTAATTTATTGTTAGTGTGATAATTGAATGTTAATCGATGGAATGAATGAAATGTTTATTGGATGATTTTGTATGTTAATTTGAGAAATTTAATGTTAATTGAATGAATTTGAATAGTGATTGGATGAATTGAATGTTAATTCGATGAACTTGAATATTAATTGAATGAATTTTAATGTTAGTTTGATGAATTCGAAGTTAATTTAGTGTTAATTTGATTAATTAAATATTAATTTAATGAATATGATGGTTGATTTGATGAAATTGAATGTTAATTTGTTGAATTGAATTTTAATTGGATCGAAAATATCATCGTTTGTGATGCTATTACATCGATTTAGGTGAATACCATTATTTAAGGTGAATTTACCACTATTCAGCTAATTTTACTATCGTTTGGAGTAATGTTACCACTGTATTAGGGATAATATTACAACTTTTATGGTAGTATTATAATGATTTTGAGTGATGTTATTAGTGTTTAGAACGAATTTGTCACCATTTAGTTTAATGATACCACAGTTGATGACATGATGTACATTTACCTTTAAGTTAAGTTTGTAATATTATCCACATATATGGTAAATTTAATCAATACAGTTGTAAGTTTAACTTACACTTTTGTAACTTTGTCTACTATGGTTTTAACTTAATTCTAAACTATAGTAAATGTACCCTTGAGTTATAAATTTGTCCACAGTAATTGTTGTAATTTTAACACATTTCTATCATAAATTAACTCATAAACTTTGTAATGTGATCTTTAAATGTAATAAATTTACCTAAAGTGCTGGTAACTTCCTTAATTGTAGTACTGTTAACCGTAGAAATTGTAACCAATATTGTGGTATAAATTTTGAATTGTACTATATGACAAAATACTAATATGACTTGTACTATGTGACAAAATTAATTATGTTGTACTATTTGATTGTAATATTATATTACAAAACATATAATTTTTTAATCAATACTTGTTTAGGAGGTAAAGGGTTGCCACATTGAAAAATATAAAAATAAAAGGACAATTTGATTAATAGTCCTTATTGATTGATAGATCTAATAAAGGCCTATATTAATTTTTTGGTATGGTACTGAAAAACTCAATGAATGTAATGTAGTCTTCTCCTAGAACAAAAAATAATAATGTAAATTTAGAATACACGTCATCATTCACCCAATTGATGAAATAAGTTTCTTTTGCAAGATTGTATATGAAGATTTAGCATATCACTAATTATTGATTTAGGAAAGAATGCTTATATCATTAAGGGCAAATTACATTTTATGAACGACAAATTATACTTTGACCCCTCAATTATTGTCCATCTACTCACTACCCTCAACTATCATGTTTTTAATATTGCATCTTCAATCATAATTATTTGTGTAACATCATATCAACTATTACATTTGTTACAAGTTGGACATGAACTTGTGTCTCTTTATATTCGAATTTTATGATTTTATTTCACTTTATCTTAAAATCTAATGCCACGGAAGCATTTTTCATCCTAAGTTTTTGGGAAAATGTGAAAGTAATCAAATAGAAGAAAATCCAGTGTAAGAAACTCAACAGCTTAGAGAATAACGTGAGAAGGGCTTTAATTGATGAGCTCAAAATGTAATTTTTCCGATTAGTAACGAAGTATTGGGGATGGGAAACATTTTCACCCACATATTTCAATACCATTAGCATAACCTCATGAGTCATGAGGCTTAACACTGCACAACAATATAACTATTCAGTCCTTGGGGGAGGGGGCATGAGGCATATGGCTCCAACTCAAAGGGGAACAAAATTACCCAATGCTCACAAGGAATAGGGCTCAGTAGTACACGGTCTACTGAAAAGATCCCACGCAGGGCTGCTTCGCTGCTATGCGTGTCCTCCTCTGCCCTTCGTGATTCTCCGATAAATATTTCTTTGCTTGCTTGTGTCAACTACCACCAACAGAACACATGACAAGACCAAAACAACCCTCCACTGTGTCACCCAGCAGTGTAGAACATCAAGAGAGTACAGGCCTTTTTGGTCATTTCAACATGGTTTGCTACAGTAATTAAAGATCGACAGCATATTTATATGTGTGCATGGGCCATGAAATTCCCGAGAGGATAAGAAAGGACGAAGAGAGAGAATCAAAGAAAAAAAATCAGAATCTTATGCCTGGCTGGCTGGCTGGCTGGCACTGGGATTTTTTTTCTAAGCATTTAAATCACACTGAAAAAGTCTGCAACATCTTCTCTCTGTACATCTCTGTATGAATTCCAATTATTTATACACCATAAATGCTACTACTACCCTCCATTAAATATGTCTTGTCTCTATGAGAGTCCTCAGGAACCCTATAAATCTCAAATTTTGGATATTCCACTACAAAAATTAAATAAAAAATTTATATAATAAGAATAAAGCTTAAAAATGAAAGCCGAAAATTGAAGTTCATCAACATATATAAAATTAACCTGAGATTAATCTTCATCAAGGGTTTTTCTGCTAAGGGTTGTAGAAGTGATCACCACACCTGCATTTCCAGCCCAGTGGCTTGTAATTGGAGTACTTGTTGCTTGAAGAAGGTGATGGGTCATAGTAGTCATTGGGTATGGTGAGTCTAGGACCCGGTTGCACTGGGTTGTGACTCGGTAGGGTTGGCACTTGCACCGCCATGCATGGGTGGCACTGATTGCACTTGCTGTGACAACTTGGTGGCGTTGAACCCAACCTGGTTTTCTCTTCAACTAGCAAACCCTACACAACACATCCAATTGCACCCAATTCAAATTTCAAAGAAAATTCATCCATAGTACATGTGTGTGTGTGTGAGAGAGAGAGAGAAACTATAGAAATAAGTCATACTCGAGAGGGAGAGGGAGAGGGTCCTGACCTGTGAAGTATCTGAAGGCTGTTTTTGCGTGTAGCAAGAGGCAGGAGGAGAGAGAAGATGAAGAAGTGTAATAACTATGGTAGCAGTAGAGAAAATAAATGAGTTGAGTGAATTCATGGTCATGGAAGCATTTCATCTCCCCATGAACAGCTGCAAATGGTCCAAAGGCAAAGTTGGAAACCTTACTGTGGCACTGCCACTTTAACCTTCCCCAACCATAAGCAAACCAGTTAAGAGGGAGAGAGAGAGAGAGAGAGAGAGAGTGAGAGAGAGAGAGAGAGAGAGAGAGAGAGCTTTGGATCAAGATAAATTGTTCATTGGTTGTGCTGATTTTAAGAAATAGGAGGATGAACATAAAATGAAGAGGTGGGTGGGCCTGGCCTCAATTAAAGAAAGAGAAGTGTTCACTATGAGAAGGCAGAGGCCGCAGAGCAGTGAAAGGAACAAGTCGATAAGAGGAAAACGAAAAATGAGAGTACTGAGCTTCAGAGAGGAAAGGAAAGGACCTTTGGGCCACTCTTCTTTCTTTTCCACTGCTGTTGCTTGGTTATTGTAGCTGTGTGAAAGGGAAAGGATTCTGTGTCTTTTTTGTATTAGTAAACGATTGTCTCAGTGCACAGGTAAAAAATAAGTGTGTGAGTGTGTGTGTGTGTGAGAGAGAGAGAGAGAGAGCGAGGGGAGGGGGGGGGGGGGGAGTAGTTAAAATCTCATTGAATGAAGATCACTTTGGTTTCAGGTTTCAGTATCATCAGATTATATATGGGGTGTTGACTGTCATTGATTGAATGAAAGAGACGGTGAGTGAGATGGTTTGCTGTTTTCATGTCTGGACATGATTTTGCCAAGGCATTGCTCCGGAAGAAAATGCATTGACTAATCTCCCTCTCTCCTTCTTTGGCCATTGTCTTTGCACAAGAAGTTCACAGAATGTTTTGAGTTATCAATTGGGCACCCCTAACCATGCATACTTGACCAACAAATGTACTTTTAAGTTGCCAAAAACTTGGTGCCGCGACAGACCCGGATGTTACACCATTTTTGTATAAGAGTAATACTATATTGATCAAATTTTAAAATTAAATTTAAAATTAAAATGATATGACAACCGATTAAATGTTGAGTTCAATTTTAGTAAATGATGTATCATTATAACAATAAATTATATTAATTTTAAGTCTATGTCAAAAACAGCAGTGCAGTAATTATTACACTGTTTGTGTGAGTTTTTTTTTCTTATATCCATACTTGTCTGGATCTTATTTTTTTAAATAAGTCATTTTTAAACTTATTTGTTAAATTTAGTTTCTTCTTAAAAATGTCATTTAAACTGATGTCTTCATAGTCAAAAACACCATTTCAAATGATGTTTTGAACCTTGAGAATTTTCTACAAGTATGAGATATATTTGCCCATAAAACGTTATTTGGAATGATGAATTTAAAGACTTCATTTACGTCATTTAAAATGATGTATTTAAAGAGTTAATTTAAACGATAATCTACTGGTGTTAGGTTAGTAAAGTCGACATGCCTTTTGAAATTGTTATTTCAAATAATGTTTTTAATTTTTTTTTAAGGTGAAAATGATGATGCCTTCTGAAATTGTTATTTTAAAATTGTATAAAGAACAATTTTTCAATAATGTGATTGATGTTCATAACAACATAGAGGTTGACCATATATACATAAACTTAATGGAATAAAAGTGTCTGACGCATCATCATTTAAATTCGAAAAATTAAAAAGTTCAGGATCAAAAACAAGTAACAGATCCTCTAAAATTTCAATCTCGACATAAACAGGATTGAAATGTTTAATTTTTGTATACCCGATTGCATGCAAGCGATCAAATTGATGCTGCTTATGATCATTTTCACGTTCAAGCCTTGCCATTATCTCATCATAGTTATTTGAGTTATGCAGATGATATATATCAGTCGAACGTGTCTTAGGTAGTGCTAGTCCATACCAACGAGAATATACTTCAAGCTTCTAACGTTTTTTATATAACTCTCGCCATTTTCGTGATGAGCACTTGGAGGGAGATAGTATATCGCTGACTTAACAATTACATGTTCAACATTCCTGAATGGGTGATAAGTGTCGATGAGCTCATTGCGAAACTCACGCTTTTGTCTATACCACATTGCACCATCAAAATTTGTATAGGATCCAATAGAAGTAAATATGTTCCACGATGCTATTTGGCTAGTCGAGTGTTGACGTTCATTGGCTGAAGATAAACTATGTTGTCCACTGCGTGATGAAGAATCTTTGTGATTTGGTTGGAGTGCCTATTTGAATTTTATAAAAATTTGACATGACATCACACTGTAAAGTTGTGACATGACTAGGCATTGATGAAGTAATGACATCACTTGACACTGATAAAACAATGTTATAACAATACACTGATTAATCTATTGCATGACTTGATACCGACAAAGTGGTGATTTGACAATACATTGATTACATTGATAAAACTATGAAATTACTTAACAATGATAATCACATATAAAGATATGAGATTGAAACCAACATTTGGAAACCGAACACAATTGTTAATCTTCATCCGACATATAATCAGTTGATAGGTATTGTTCATTAGATAATACAATATTTTGCCAAATTGTGTCAAAGCTCGTCTATGTGCAGTTTTCACCATGTCTGTTGCTAGTTGAAGCATATAATATCAACATATACGCACCATCATTCTATTATTATCTCTTTAGACATGTTTAACTACTAATTCGTAGTTCTCTCTATTCTTTCGTTGCATTATTAGTGAACGTCTATGTGACATCGGTATGTTAAGTTCTCTTAGTTGTGTGTATAATGCGTCTAACTGACTAGCATGAAATGCTCACTCTCATCGTACTACTACATAATACTCTTTTCGATAGAAAAATCTCTCACTCTTGTAATCATTGTTTCGCTCTTGTAGCAACCAAACCCGTTCACATTTGCAATTGTCATAGATTGTGGAGCCTCTTGATGTAGTCATAATTAATGTTCAATGTATGTCATAAAAACCACACATAAGTTTTTATATAATGATATAAAACCCTGATCATACACTATGAGGGTTTTGTCACTTTAACACATGGGTTATAAAAAGCTAATTCAATTCTTGTGTTACTGAAAAAGCGGAGTTACTAAAAACCAGTGTGTGGTCATGTCGTGCCACAATGTTATGTCAATTCAAACACTAACGTAGTAGAATGATTTAGAAGGCCATAAATTTTTTACTAGTGTTTTTTGTATCAGTAGTTGAGCAGTTTAAGTAAACAAGATTATTGTACAGAATATTGAAATTACTTGATACTATTAAAGTTGTGCTATGACAATAAATGAAGGACTAGGTTTGTCTATATTGGTATCCATGAAAAATTTGGATTTTGTCACTTATACACATGGTTTGCTAAAAATCGCAGCAGTCCATACACACACAGTGTTGTCAACTGTGTGTATTCACTGTAGCACATGGTTCATTAGCAATTGCAGTGTTTTGCCACTTCATCAGCAATTTTATTAATTCAGTGATAGGTCACTTCATCACGTGCTTTATTGAAAAGTCATGTAAGTGTGACAATGGTTTATCATTACATTGATTCTTTGGATCTATTTATTCAACGTGTGTAAAAAACTTATTGTACACAATTAATCTTGAACCATGAATTACAGTCTGAGAACGTTATTTCAAATTTTGGTTCAGCATTGGGCGTTAGTGTATGAGTTCTTCTATCCATTGAACCCTCATTTATGTTATTTAAAGAGGGCCATAAGCACCATGAGGACCGAATTGCAATATCAGTTGACGGAAAGGAAAAATTTTAGTGCAGATATGCGAACTTGCAATATACAAAGGTCTCGACAAATTGTCATTGATATGCCAGTTGACATTCCTCAAGAATTAGAGCGAACATTATTTCGTTTTAATTGAGAACAATCATATGACAATTCGTTTCAATTGGTAAAACCTCTGTTGCATCGCACAAGATCGTGCTAAAAAAGGACTAATTGAAGAAGCACATAGTTTCCTGTTAAGTGGGAAAATTGGATGTATTTATGATGTTGAAATGTCTAACGAATAAGTAAACCCATGAAACATGATAAATTACTATTGTTTTGTAACATTTGGAGAATATTGTCATTGTTGTGTTTACATTATGTTGTTCTATTACATGTATTGTTGGAAGGTTAGTCTTAATTAGTTTTTTAAAAATAAATTATTTTGAAGTTGATTTAAATGTGTTGTCTACAACATTGATTTTCTATGTGACAACATGAGTAAACACTACAATTAAAATTAAAAAAATGATTATATTAAATCGTTTAAAAATTGAAATTCTATATAGTACAACTGCAAAAACATGACAACAAAACTAAGTGCCGCATGGAGTTGGTTGCCTACGTTGCTTTAGCTGTCATCGATGCTCATGTTTAGTCTCGTGTGGTCCTTCCTATGTCACTTGTAATACATCGACATCATCGCTATGATGTGGATGATGTCCACGACCCCTACTCCAGCCCCGACCTTGTTGTCTGCCTTGAAATCTTGGTCCGATTCTCACATGACCTATGCCTAGAAGTGTAGAATCTTGTGTCAACCCCTCCTTATGTGACATAGGATCTAGTAAAGGATACTCAATAGAAGGTGTTGTTTGTGATGTGTACTTTAATCTCATTGTTGCATGAGACAACATGGGTGTCAATGTAACTACTGGTGTCACAATTGTTGGCACTACTAGGGCGATGTAGAATGCAATAAGGCCAATGTAGCTGAAGGTGTGCAAAAGGTAACATCTACAACTATAGGAGAATAGGTTACTGCAATAGTAAGGGTCAAAATTGTTGAGATGACTGGTGACGATGCGACATTTGCCATAGATGGTGGTGTTAGCTATAAAGATGTGAAAGGACATGCTACAAAAATAGGTGCCAGTTTCGGTGATGGTGTAGGTGTCAGTGGTAGTGTTGGTTCCTATAGTGGTGTTGGTGATAGAGGTGGTGGTCGTATATGTGATGGAGGTATAGTTGTAGTCGATGGTGGAGAAGATGTAGGAGTAATACGACACACTAGCAGTTGGTGGTTGTGAAGATGTAATAACAACATCAACTGTTGAGACTGGGCAGTTGATGAGCGTATAATATTGCATATCTAACGACCTCATTACATGTATATTGACTCAATTTTGCATTTAATTACTTAGAGTTAATCGAATTTGTGAATAATATAAAAATTTTGATGTTGTAGGTAATCATAGGGTAAATGATGGATTTTAGAACCTTGCAACTAAGTATGGATGAGTGGTGAAGACATGAACACATTACATGAGAATTTTGAGGCTTAAAGTGAAAGAAATCAATGAGTTATCGGTACTTGGTATCATAGGTACCAGTACCCACACCATTTGGTATTGGTACCTCGGTATTCACCATTTTTGACCATGATAAACTTTGAATTTGAGAAAGTACAAAACATAAAAGTTGTAGATTTAGATGTCCTTTGTCTTGTATCAAAATTTCAGCTCAATTAGACAATGAGATCAAAAGTTACGCCAAATTTATGAAAGATGAAAAAGGCCTACTGGTAGAAGACATGCAAGACCAATCGATAGAAGACTTAAAACCTACTGGTAGAAAAGCTTATTACAAAAAACCTACTGGTAGGTTTTATACGTTTTATCGGTAGAAAACGACTCCAGTTATTCCGGGGACCCACCTCTTGTCCTCTAAGTCATACGCTGACATGTTTGACACCCCATGATATTCTTCTAACCCCTAAAGTCAGATTTGAAGTAGGAGAGAGGGGAGAAGCAATAGAGAGAAGATGGGTAGTTGGAAAAGCATGGGAGGACCATGCTTGGACTGAAACTGCTTGTTTAAGTGGACAACCTCTCTCCAATAATTCCAATTCAGCCACACATGCTAAGGGAGAGGGGGATGGATGAAAATTAGAGAGGTCTTACGCCATTATTCATATTTGATATGCTTTTAGAGAGAAAATCTCCAAGGTTAAAGATGAGTTTTTAGAGAGAGAAGCTGAAGTTTTACATTTTCTTCACCATTTTCATAGTAGTAAGCTCTATTTTACTTGTAATCTTTCCCTCTTACACTCTAATCTCTTTTATTCAAGTTATAATCAAGCTTAGCTAAGTTTTTTTGCATTTTCATTTCTACATTTGTGTGTTTCCTCTTCAAGCTTTGTATTTTGGGTATGAATGACTTTACTCTTGTAGTTAAATCTTTTCTTACAACAATACAAGTTTCATATTTGATTTCACTACCATGTTTCTTTACATTATGTTTGTTCTTACCTTTACTATGTGTAGCTAAACTTTTTGTTGGCTAATCCAAGAGAAATTTTCTCTTGGGTATGTGAAATCGACTCTCTTTTATTCTTCCTCGTAGTGTAAAGTGTTTGGTTTGATTAGGTCGAGTGTGGACGTGGTTATGGGCTCTTGATACACCGTAGACTTGTCACGAGGTATACTTTTCTCCAATATAATCACATTAATCTCTCACTTTCTACGAATCAATCAAACACCGAAATACCATTGGTTGAATGAATTGAGTTGATTTGGCTTCTCATTGGAATGATCTCTATGGATTAGTCAACCTTGCTTTATTGCATATTGCTCAAAACACAAATCACAAGATTTTTCAATTTTCATTTCTTTACAAATCACCCTTCAAAAGCATTTGACCTTTCCTTCCCCGAGGAGACAACCTTAGAATACCCATTCTAAGTAAAACACAACATTGCAAGTTCATTCACACGATTTTCCCTACTTCTCGCATTGAACTCGAGGGAGAGTGACACTCACCAATCTCTTTAAGCTATATACACATAATTTAGGTTCGTGTTGGAGGTTAGGAAAAACCATCAAGCAACAGTCCATAAGTCATCGCTGCCCATGGATAGCTGTCATACACCTAGAGCTCAAATCTTTGATATGCCCAAGAGTCTGCATGCAAAGTGTCAAATTTGGGCTCCCCTTATATGTAGTCTGCGTTGTGTGGTATGTCCTAGTAAGAGTTGCTTCCTACAAAAAATAAAAAAATTATTTATTATAGTAAAATAACACATTTAATGCCTATTGCAATATAATAGTAAATCATGTAAGAACAACTTACTAGTTGCTCTATGATGCTCCCGACAGGCTGAAAACCAACAGAAGACCTACCAATCGGTAGACTGACAAGCCAAAGAGTGATGCGTTGATACCATACCATATATGCACCAGTGGGATCAACCGATGCAATAATGACATGTCCTGTAACAATATGATCCCGACAATGGGTCCACATATCTATGTATGCCTGATGAAAAACCATCCAAACCCAACTTGATCTCCCACAATGATTGACACCATGTAGCGCTCTACTAGTATCACAAGCCTCTAGTATGCCTTGCACGAGATTGAACTGTTGCCTAACATGATCGGAAAAATGTCACTCTACAACATAGAAACAAATCAGTGGGGATCGTGTACGTCAAATATCTTTCCCAACAAGGCAATAAGCAGGCAGGAGAGACTTATGACCTCAATAGTATATGACTCTCATATCATCTGCAACACCAAAAGTGAAAACAAGTTTATGAATTTATAAATATTTTTAAAAAATTGCCTGGGCGTTGCCAAAATTTTAATATGTATACAATAGTCCTAATTCATTACCTACTCACAACAAACAACCATTCTACCAACATCCACAAATTCATGGAACATTCATATCATACCAATCATTCATACCAACAACACACAATCATCCACCAAACATCAACAAAGTTTCAAACCCAACATCCATGTCAATAGCAAAGTTTCAAACTATGTTGTTATAACTAAGATTATATACTCGATTGTCTCTCATATGGTCAAGTTGGGCCTAATAATGATGTAATACATGGGTCGGCGTGTGTTGACCCAAAAATGTGACATCCCATAAATAAAATTTTAAAAATATAAAACAAACAACATTCAAATATTAATACATAGAATGATTATTAATGGTTGATTGTAATTACCCACCTACACCCAAGAAGTTCATTTACTACTTCATCATTATGTGGGACATCTTCATGGCCATGAAATTCAGATGGACCAAGAATTGCCCGCTGTCATTGGACCACACTCAAGAACAATGTGCAATAAATGTTCCTATGCCCATAGCTACACACAATTTAGTTTTTGTAAATTGACACCATTATAGGAAAATATACAAGAAGATACTACAGTGAAAACCATTACTTGAATAAGAATAAGTGAAACACTAATGTTCTTCGCATCACGCTTGGTAGTAAGACACATCTCGCAATACAACCATGCTAGGGCCTCACTGCCCCAACTAAAAGTACTGACAAAGTCAAGGTCTGCAAGCAATGGTAAGAGCATCAGCTTAACCTTACTCGATGGCTTATCCCCAAACAAAAACAAAAACCCCCCGATTAACAATTACATATAGGCTCAGGCGTAACAGATGATGAAATGATTAGTCACAGCTGTTGGGATCGCATGCCCCAAATGCTTAGCCAATGCACTAAGCCTTAGTGTGGACTTATTTATGGCTCCCTCTCTTGGTGTGAACCTGAGCAAATCAATGCAAATGACACACCACTAGTGTACATCAAGAACGATATCCACGCCACATACAAGACTTCAATCGAATGTTTGCTTAGGCAATACAGTTGTATCCTAGAGTGTAATCATGGCCTCACTAGGTGAAAGATGAAATGTGTGTCTCAACGCACCACCGCTCAACAAGTGCGCCAATCTAGCTAGATATATCTAAGTCGATAGGCCCCATAAAATTCAGATTTGCGTAAACGGTGAATAACCCGCAGGTTAGTGATGGTAATTTGATGAAGTGGAGCCTCAGATCGTCTACAATCTGATGGTGGAAAATCAATGCCTTCCCAAATATCATATGTGCGATGATCATGTTGTAATGATAGTGCAAATGCATCCTCTAGACCGGGAATGTACTAATGCTCGTGGATCATGATCCATTTTCACAACCTACATTAGCAAACAATATGAACTTCAATTATGAAACAAGTGGTAATAACAATAATTTACAGATGAATCATTAAACATTTCGAAATAATTAACACTACAACCAATAAAAATGATAAATTGTATGACGCTTGCAAATATATTAATTCTTCAACTACATCATTAGTATACACTACAACAAAAATTATTTTTTGCGACCTTTTTAAATTCGTCACAAAACATATACTATCTGCGACGATTTAAAAAATTTATTGCAAATAATTATTACGGTAATATTTTTTGCGACGTTTTTTTTAGTCCGTCGCAAAAATTGTGAGTCCCTCCCTTTTTTCTTTTTTTTTTTGGCACGAGTGATGGTAGGAAATAAAATTTTTTTTATGACAATTTTTTTTGTCTCAAATTAAATAACCAAAAATTAAAAAATGAAATAAAATAAAAATTTAATTTGCGATGTTTTTAATTTCATCGAAAAAAATATACTATCTACGACGATTTAAAAAAATTTGTCGCAAATAATTATTACGGTAATATTTTTCGCAATGTTTTTTTTGTCCGTGCTGCTTTGTTCTTACAATTGATTGTGTGGTTTGCTAAAAGAAAAATTTCCTGACTCTTCTCCCTTTTGCCATAGTCCTTTATTGTGAGACATTGCTTGTATAGTTTGTATTCTTGAATTCTTTTGATATACTACTAGAATATCCAAGACACTAACGAAAGTTTGTTTTGCCATTTTTATTTCCTCTTTTTTTAGCTAGAAGTTGTATTAAAATTTTTGGGAAACCTGTATGTACATTATGTTGTTGGATATTTTGATGATTTGTATAATTTTTATTAAGTTTATTATATTTTATGTTTTTGTTAGTATGGTATTTGGTGTTTGTTTGTGTTGGTTGTTGAATGAAAAATATGTGAAATGTATTAATTGTGGTAGTTATTTATTGAACACATGTGTTATTGGTGTACAAGTGAAAAATTTTATTGGAATACCATTTTTTATGAAGGGATATTTTAAAAAACAAATAAATTTTTTGCAACAAAATTAAAATCGTCGCGAAAAATTGTAGGAACAATTTTTTTCGCAACGATTTTTATTGGTCACAAATGTATTTATTCAATTATTTTTTGCATTTTTTATATATGTAAAAAATTATTTGCGACGATTTTTTTACGTCACGAAAATTTAATTAAATTATTATTTTTTGCATTTTTTGTTTATATAAAAAATTATTGGGAACGATTTTTTTATGTCGCAAAAAATTAATTAAATTATTATTTTTTGCAAAAAATTATTTGCGAAGATTTTATTATGTCACTAAAAGTAATTAAATTATTATTTTTTACATTTTTTATTTATGTAAAAATTTATTTGCAACAATTTTTTTGCGTTGCGAAAAATTAATTAAATTATTATTTTTTATTTTTTTATGTTGGTAGAATAGATTTTAGCTATGTTTTTTAAAATTTTAGCAACATTTTTTTTTGGTTGCAATTTTTTTTAAGTTGCAATTAAATTAATTAAAATAAAATTGCGTCGCGAAATACTTTATGCAATGAGGCTATTGCGACGAATACGCGACAAAAAAAACGTCATAAAAAATAAATGGCGATGATTTTTTTTTGATTTAATGATGAAGAAAATTGTCGCAAAAAATAATTTTTATTGTAGTGACATAAATAACAGAACAAACTACAAAGTTTCAAAATAAATTATACATTTCATAAAGCGTTAACTCAAAGTTCAACATAAACATCGACACAAAATTATTTAGAGTGGATAACCCATTATAGAAGTTGATTGGTTCTTTGCTAGACATGTTCGGTGGTCATGTCCTAGCTATAAACAAATCTTGTAGTGGTTAATTTTGCACCATGCTCTCAAGAAATCCATTTCATTTCATTTCATATGCACGATGTCTTTGGATGTCCTTTAATTCTTTGGTGAAATGACTTATCAGGGTATAATGTAAGGCCATGGATATCATCCCATTAGTCTTGGTGGTGTAGAGGTTGAAGTTCAGGTGTCCAAGTTGAATCAAGTGCTTGGATGCTGAACACCATATCTATTAAATGCCAAGAACTAACATGGGAATGCGAACAAGCGGCCATTACATGAGAACAAGGCATTCGATAAATGGCAAACTTCCCACAAGTGCATGAATGCTGATAAATACAGACAACATGTGTATTACCTTTCATTGTCACCACCTCGACCAGTTCCCATTGCATGTGAAATGGTATAACATTACACATTCCTGCTTTGGTTTAGTTGGGTCCATAAATTCGATTGCATGAGGTGACAACACCATACCATTATCTTTGTAAGGAAGTGTGTGCTCATGTCGTTCCCATAAGTATTTTTCAAGTCGATAGAACATGAATTTCACACATGCAATGATAGGAAGTATCCTTGCACCTTTAAGTGCACAATTGAAAATCTTTGAAACATTGGTTGTCATTATTCCATAACACTAGCCATCACTATGGGCAAGTGTCTACTGTTGTACTGGAATCCTACTCAACCACACCCACGCTTTGAGATTAGCATTTTTCAATTCTTCCATTATCACATTAAACTTGTGAATCTGATGTGCACAGCTAGCCCTCCACACTTGATTCTTTAGGTATGTATCCCTGAAGGTAGTATTGAAATTTCTCTGTACATGCCTAAGGAATAACCAATGATAAGTGTTTGGCACATTCTAACTAGAATTAACTTGTTTCACCTTTGAGATTATATCTTTATGCTGATCTGATAGTAAACAAAGACCTTGTCTATTCGATCCAACAATATCCCAGAGCTAATATAGAAACCAACACCAATTGTCACGACTCTCCTCATCTACAAATGTAAATGCAATAGGAAAAATTTGTTTTGGGGCATCAACACCTATTGCAATAAGAAGTTTATGCTTATTCTTGCCATTTACAAAGGTGGCGTCAATACTAATTACTAACCGACAATGAACAAATCTATTAATGGAAGCATTGAGGGCCCAAAGAGGGAAGTGTGTGTGGATGTGTTGGTTATTTTTTGGGGGCGGTGGGTTCGCAAAGAGGGAAGTGTGTGTGTGTGTGTGTGTTCTAGGGGATGGGTTGTGCATAGGGGGAAGATGTCGAAAGGGGGGTCTATGTAGAAGGGGAGCTTGGGAAGGGGGGGGGGAAGTGTTACGTATGTTGTGTGAGTGTGTGTGAGATTGGGGGATATATAGACACACAGAGACTGAGGCAAATCTAGTGATCTGGGTTCGGGTGAAGGAACGAGTTGTGATTTTTGAACTAAGTGTTCTATGATTTGGAAAATTTGAATCTAATTTGATTTGAACAATCATTCCAAATGACATTTTTAATGACGTTATTTTGAATGATGATATAACGTTTTAACATACAGTCTTTGATAGTAGTCACCGTTAAGGAAACCATTTAGAAATAGCTTTTATAAGACGTCATTTAGAATAACATCTTTAAATGCATAATTCAAAATGACATTTTATTAGTTAACATTTCTAAAATTTTTAACTTTAAAAACATCATTTGAAGAAAAAATTAGGTTTGGAAAATAAGTTTAAAAGTAATCGATTTGGGAAAATAAGATCCTGACAGGCATTGTTATGGTAAAAAGCTCCCATTTGTGTAGTCTGTTGGGATTTAACACGATTTAAATCCACTAACAAACACACACAATCGAAGAACAAATTAAGAATATAAAACAATAAGAAACAAGAAAGAACGAAACACAGATTTTACGTGGTTCGGCAATTTGCCTACGTCCACGAAGCTGCAGGGATTTCACTATTGAGAGAGTTGAATACAGAGAGCGGCTATACAATTCACAATTAACCCTAATCACCAAAACAACAGGGTTTATATGTCCTACGCACTGGGCTATATAACGGGCCCAAAAATTTTTCCTCGGGGGCGTTGCCCCCGAACCCCCACAAGGCTTGTCCATGAGTGCTACGGCTTGGGCCTATCGGCCCAAGCCTTCGCTCCATGGACTAAGCCTCGGAAAAATTTTCATTAAAAACCACACAACATTTCTTCGAATCGGTTCATCATCCGAATCACATATACAAACTAGATTCCAAAAAAAAACCAACATAGTCGACTACCCCGTGGGATTAAGGAATTTTGAAACCTTGACATTTAGATTTTTTGTTGCCATTTATAGGGGATTCTATTCAAAATGACTTTAGTAGTTGTACATCGTGTTACCACTATGTTTTTAATAAAAGGTTGTTTTCCCTAGTATGTGCTGTTTTTTCTAATCAAAAGATAGGAAAAACACTCATTCTCTTGGAATTATAAGGTCATTTTGTCAAGTTCCTGTGGCACTTTACTTGCTTGGGGCCTCAATCATATACATCTTACAAAATTATATGATTATATTTAAAAACTAAAACAAAATAATTGGGATGTTATACCTCATTGTCCAAATATTTAATTCATATATATATATATATATATATATATATATATATATATATATATATATATATATATATCCAATGTGTAAATTCCTTATTTTGGCAAAGAGCTATCAATTGTGTGATTGTGATGCTATAATAGATAATCGTAACATATTCCTTTACACTTTCATTTTATTTAAGTTCCAACAACTACCTTAATTTTTTATGTTTCCGAATATGAAAATGAATACTCTACCACATAGAAACAATTGATGGTGCACTAAGAACCTTCTAGCTTTGCATCACATTATTTATGTGCCTCAATCAAGCTTTTTTTTTTTTAGAATTATTATAAAATAGATGGATTTATCAATAACTTACAACAAACCCAACTAAAAAACGTACGAATGGAATTAGAACATACAAAGATAATGAATTTATAGGACCCAAAGTAAGACGAATTAAATTGACTTAGAAAAATAATTGGCATTCATTCGCAAAGTGAAATTCATAATACCTAGACACTTAACGAAAGCTTGAAATGTGAAAAAGTTTGACCACTATTCTATTGTAATAATCGAAAATCTGGCACAAAGTCACACAGCGTCGATTAAAATCAATTAGAAGATTTATTGATTGAAAAATTTATGAAATATAAATATAAAGCAAAATTTAATACAAAAATTGCATGTTGCAAAAGAGAAAAAACTTCTCTAACAAAAAGAAAAATAATCACCTGAAAATCAGAAGGAAAAATCTATCATGTGTTGACCGACTCTATGTGTTTGTGTAAATCGATTGTGAGAATGTTTATTTTTGTGTATGTGTGTGTGTGTGTGTGAGAGAGAGAGAGAGAGTGACAGTGCGTGTGTGCGTCTGTGTTAATGCATTTTAGCACGTGTGTGAGTTTGGGGGTTAGGGTTAGGGTTAGAGATTAAGTATATCGATTAGTTATAATTAACAAATATTTGTGTGCGCCGGTGATTTCAGGATTCGGGAGGTGGGGTAGCATTGTTACTTGCTATGTACTCGAAGGCTTGAAGTTTGAACAAAATTGAGAGAGAGAGAGAGAGGGGGGGGGGGGGGGGGGAGGAACTGTCAGCGCCCATGCGTGCTTAACTCTGTGTGTGTATGGCTAAGTTAGTAGGGTTAGAGAGGTTAATTTTATGAAGTTAATAATCATTCATGTTTGTGTGCTTGTGAGAGAGAGAGAGAGAGAGAGAGAGGGATGGGGGGGACTGTCAACACCCTTGTGCGCCTGACTATGTGTGTGTGCGTGGCTGATTTTGTGGGGTTAGTGTTAGGGTTTATAGTTTAATTTGATGAAGTTAACAATCATGTGAGTTTGTGCTTGTGAGTGAGTGTGTGTGTGTGTGAGAGAGAGAGAGAGAGAGAGAGCTTTCCACTCTTTGGACACCACCACAGAGAATAGAAGAAAACAAAAAAGGATGGCCGGGAAAAAGACAACAAAAAGAGGGAAGAAGAAAAGGAAGGGAAAAAGGGGAGGGAAAATGGGCGAATTGTGGTGGGGGGAGGGGAGAACTGTTTTATTTTTATTTTTTGCGGCAACTACAAAAATTCATTGCTAAATCATTTATTTTAAAAAAATAAATTAAAAATTAAAAAACCTATGAGCAACCACAAATTAATGGCTGCAGAAAAATTTATTAGCATTACAATTGCAACAGCTTACACTCCCGTTGTAAAACAAAAAAATTTATTGACTTTTTTCCACGACAATGACTTACTATTGCAAATAAAGCATTTCAAACAATGGCATTAGGAATAGTCGGGGAAAAAAAAGTGATGCAAAATCCCAAAATTCTTTTAGTAAAATTACCTTATTTAGCCAACTTTATTTCTTGAACTCTGTATTTTAGCTAATTTTTAAAACCATTCATGTAAGGTGATTGTTTTGCAAGTAGTTTTCAATTGACAAATACATACTAAAACAATATGTATTTGGATATGATAAATTTAAAAATAAAAAATACAAATTCATTCAATCACAAAAAGATCTTTGTGGGATCTTCTAAAATGTTAGACTTAGGCCTAAGTGCAATTGAGACAACCCGACAAGAACAAGCAAAAAAGAACAAGGGAAATACTATACATATGTATCCAAAGATACATACGTGATCTTCTAAAATGGAATCTAAAATCCAAAGATACATATGGGATCTTCTAAAATGTTAGACTGAGGCCTAAGTGCTATTGAGCCAACCCGACAAGAACAAGTTAAAAAAACAAGGGAAATACTATACATATGTATACTATACAGATTTAAAAAATTAATTTAATATGACTTGATGATGTGATTGTTATATATATCATTGATTTAACACTGGATTCTATTATTTATTGAGATCTACTACCTATTCAATAGTAGTGATTCATCAAGCCAAGTTTTTAAGTCAATTTAGTATTTTCTCTATCCAAAACCCTCTTAAAAGCCATCAACCATATATGAGCAAAACAGTCTTGATCATTTTTAGGTGGTGTTGACACAAAAAATGAGACGACCTCTACGTCAATTCGTCGGGCCTCAATCACCTGAAAAAGAAGTCGGAGACTAGAGGATGCGCTTTGGGGGTCAACCTTTCAATGCCTAAGCTAGTAAGAGACTCAAAGGTCAAAGGTATTTGACGCTCTAAAAAGCTGAGAGTGACATACCTGGGGCATAGGGTGGAGCTCTATTTATAGGCGTTTAAGTGTTTGACTTGGATTAGAACTGCAATTGAGCCTGCTTATCCTAAACATATTAAGATTAGGCGTTATCTCATTTATTAGGGTTTATCCTTATCTCTTGGATTAGATTTATACTATGTGGGGTATTCAAATGCCATAATTCTATTCAAATTAGGACTCTTACAGGATGGGTTAGATTGATGAATCAATAGGGCTGGAATTTATGCTAGCTCAATTTTTCTCCATCAATAGCCCCTCAATCTAGCACAACTTGTGTCGCATGTGCTTCGTAACTTTCTCCCATGATTATTTACCTTGTATACTGAGGTTTGCTCATAAGTCGGGAGCTTTGTTTTGATAGCGAGTTGTTAAGCATCTGTCTGTCTTTAAAGCTTGTTTCTGGGGCAGAACTACTAAGCACTTAACTATGTTTGTAGAGCTCATCGTTATTCTCAAGCTGTTGACATATACATTTGCCTATTAAGCTCCAATTTATTGAGAATTTATTAGGCCGTTCTTTTTGCATATAGATCTTGGTCTCGAGTTGAGATTTTTATTGGCAAGTTGTTAGGCATCTCTTTTTGCATATAGAGCTTGACCTTGGATTAAGTTGTTAAACATTTAACCTATTTAGATTTCTTCTCGTGAATTGGGCTTTGGCCTTGGTTTGGGGTTTAGCTCGTTAGGTTACCAACCTTATGATGTTTTCCTCTACTTCTACTTTATTTAAGGAGTGTATCATTGAGTTTTGATCTGGTCAATTAAGTTTTGGTGGTTCAATTGAGTTAATCCCCAACGAGCCTAGGCGGTGCTAGGTCTTGTGCCAGTGAGTTAGAAGTCTCAAATATCTCTTGCTCATATCTGAGCAAGGCGCTATGTTTTGGCATATCCTCTGATTCTCAACCTACGATGGAGGTGCCACCTTTGGTGGCCTGGTCATCCCGAGCTGAGCTTGCTCGAGGTATAAGCAAGATGAGTAGAATTGTGTTAGCTACAAGAGTCAAGCTAAACCGTAAAAGTGTTGAGCTATTGGGCAGAGCTTTTTTAGCCGAGCTGGTAGAACTGTTTGTCCGAGCTGGCAGAACTATTCATCCGAGTTGGCAGATCTGTTCATCCGAGCTAGCAGAGCTATGAAGAATTATTGGTCGAGCTTGATGAATATGAGGTGAGTTGTTTGAGCATATTTTGGCTATAAGCAGAGTTGTGTGATCTGATTGAGCTGTTTAGCAGAACTGGCTATATGAACATAGCCAAGTTATGAGAAAAGTCGAGCTTGTTTGAGGATAACTTGTCCTTGGATTATGACCTGTTTAGCTAAGTAGATCTGTTCTTCTGGGGTGGGCTTGTTAGGCAAGCTACTGTATCAACTAAACTACATGAGCTGCTTGCGCTACGAAAAGCTAGATTTTATTTTACTAGCAACTCCCCAGTCAAAATTTGTTTCGCCTTTTAGCTTGAGCCAGGATGGAGCTTAGCCTGGTTTGTGGTGAAACTCTCCTTGAATCATGGCAGAGCTTAGATCAATATGATAAGCTTGGCTGCAACCTGTACTTAAGTTCAACGTGAGCTTATTTTGGGAACTCCACCTTTTGTTGTGTATTGTGGACATGGAGTGGTGGGTTATTGATGATACCAAAAATTCTCCAAGGTTAAGCTCAACCAAGATGCAGTTCGGATCCCTTAGCTCGAACTCCAAGCTCAGGTCTTTTACCGCGGACTTTTTAGCTCGGACTCCCAGCTCAGGTCTTCCACCTCGGACCTCTTAGCTCAGACTCCCAGCTCAGGTCTTCCAGCTTGAGCACAGTGTGACGGTGACGTCTCAAACCTTCTAGAAAGTCATATTATGCCTAGAGAATATAGTATCTAATGGCCAAAGATTCCCGGCACATAAGTCGTAACAACCACCAGAGGATCACATTGATTATGCAAGAATCCCTATTGTTACAAAAAGGTCACTACTGTTACGCAAGGATCACGGTAGCTACCTAGGGATCACGCTAACTACGCGAAAATCCTACACAGTATAAATGTCACGGGGTAACTTTCGTTTTTCTTTCGAGGCTACCTGTGAAGGCGTTGCTATTGCAACCAGCCACACACAAACTCAAGAATAAGGGACAGAAACTCACACAGAAGGCACACACGAATTTACTGGGACAAAGCTCCCAAACCTTATATATTGAACTCAACAATTTACAAGGAACTCTCAAAGCCAGAACACTCTCTCCCCATCAAAATGCTCAAGCACCCCTATTTATACAGGAGTAAGGTAGATAACACCCCCATCTGCCAAGGGATAGTTACACACGTTTTTGCTAATCCATAGCATACTTGGCTAGCAGGCTTGATCTCTGTGCGACACCTGGCAGGCAGTTCCACCCATTTAAGTAACTGATGTGGAACTGTCCTTCATCAGAATGCATATGGACTGAATTCAGACTAGGGACGCCCAGAACTGCCTCAGCAACTGCCTTGACTGTGTCTCAGCATCTACAACTGCCCACATCCTCCTGGTCACATGCATTGAGCAGTCATGTGCCAGTTATGTCCCCATATTCAGTAGCCAGCCTTGCTTCACAAACCAATGTGCATGCTGGGTTCAACCCATGCCATGCAATCCGAAGCTATGCACCCACATTGCTTCAATTGAGCCCACCACGTGCTGTCATGCTCAACCGAGTGGTCTCATGCTGCCTTGGTTCGCCCCAATCTATCGAACCACTTAGCCGTATCACCTTGATTCCAACTTATGGCATGCCTTGATGCAAGGTCCCACCAAAACCGGTCATTTGCATCTAAGTCAGTTAGGGTGTGACAAGCCACCCCCACCTGAAGTATCCAGCGACCTCGTTGGAATGGAGGTATGATATTGCTTGATGAAATCCTCGAACTGCCACAATGTTGTCTCTTTCTCCCAAGTGGCTTCCTCCGGTGCTTTCCCTTTCCACTTGACTAGGTAATGAGTTCTTCTATTTTTCTTACTCATTCCCTTAGTCTTGTGGTCAAGGATAGCTTCAGCTATTTCTGTGAATTGCTTCCTGATTGTTGGAGGAGCCCGACGCCGAACGTATCTGGTAGGGTCCTCCGGGTCCTCAATATAAGGCTTCAAAAAGGTAACATGGAAAACTAGATGAAACTTGAGACGACTGGGAAGATCCAGCCTATAGACCAACCTGTCAATCCTCATTGTTATAAGGAAAAGGCTGTCATAGCGCTGGATTAGTCCCTTGTGTGCAGCTTTTCAAGAGATCTTGTTCCAGATTGGTGGGGTCAATTTCAGCATCACTTTGTCACCCACTTCGAACTCTACTGCCCACTTTTTCTTCCTCTTCACCACCTTATTTAAACAGTCTTTTGCCTCGTCGGTCCTCTCCTGATTGGCCCGAGCAAAGTGGTATGCTGCAGGACATCTCCCTTGAGACTTCTGTTTGACAACTTCATGCGGGGTAAGAGGCTGTTGGCCAGTTGCCAACTCAAATGGGCTCATTCTAGTGGAAGAGCTTTGTTGGAGGTTATAACTGAATTGGGCTACATCAAGTAAATCCACCCAATTGTCCTGGTTCGCTGTGACATATTGTCTGAGATATTCCTCCAGCATTGCATTAATCCGCTCGGTCTGCCCATCTGTCTGCGGATGATTACTGGTGGAAAGGTTGAGCTATATGCCCAACAGTTCAAATAAAGTCATCCAGAACCGGCCAGTAAATCGAGTGTCCCTGTTGCTGACTATATCCAGCGGAAGACTCCAAAGCTTCACAATATACTTGAGGAACAATTGAGCAGTAACTTCCGCTATACATACTTTTGGGGTAACAATGAAAGTGGCATACTTCAAAAATCTATCTACAACCACAAATATCGAAGTAAAATCGTTCACCTGAGGCAAACTATTAATAAAGTCCATGGAAACATTCTCCCAAGGTTTGCTTGGAATAGGGAGGGGTTCCAACGTACCCGCCACCTTCTTCCTTTCTGTCTTGTTGGCACACCAAACAAGTGCGCACATACAGCTCCACATCTGCTTCCATGCGGGGCCAATAATAGCTTTCTGCTAGCAAGGTACGAGTCCGTTGCTGCCCTGGATGTCCTGACCATAGAGCATCATGAGTTTCTTTCAGCAACATCTATCGAAGTCCGCCTGACTTCAGAACATAGGGTCTCCTTCCTTTGGCGTAGAGAACACCATTCTCTACCCAAAATCGTTGAGTCATCCCTTTGTGAACTTACTTCAACAATAAGCTGGTCACTGGATCATCTTTTGTCTAATCCTGAATTCTCTACAGTATGTCTCGTATAATCTGGCTAAGTGCAGCAACCGTCCCATCAACAAATAGGATCCGACTAAGAGCATCAGCAACCTGATTTGCACTGTCAGGCTTGTAATGCAACGTGAAATGAAACTGGGCAAAAAAGCCCTGCCATCTTGCTTGTTTTGGTGTCAGCTTCTTCATGGAATTGAAGCAGCTGGTAGCCACATTATTTGTCAATACAAGGAAATGCTTCACCAACAAGTAATGCCTCCATGCATTGATGCAGTGGATGACTGCTGTCATCTGCTTCTCATGTACTGAATATTGTCTCTCGGTATCATTCAACTTCCTACTTTCAAATGCCACCGGATGCTCATTCTTGACCAGCACCCCTCTAAAAACAAAGTTTGATGCGTCTGTATGGACCTCAAAAGGCAAATCAAAGTCAAGTAACTGTAAAATTAGGCTAGACGTCACCACCGCCTTCAATCGATCGAATGCCTCCTGACATTCGTAGGACCAGTTTCATGTCTTATCCTTCCTTAGAAGATCAGTCAGCACCGCAACCTTCTTTGAATAATTCTTCACAAATTTTCGATAATAATTTGTCAAACCAATGAAAGAACGCAGTTCAGTAACCTTAGTAGGGACAGACCAATCTGCAATGACCTCAACTTTCTTCGGGTCCATCTTCACCACGCCCGCAGAAATAATATGCCCAATGAATGAAATTTCTTTCTGTGCAAACTCACATTGTTCTGATTTCAAATACAACTGGACTTCCCTCAACTTTGTCAAAGCCAGCCTAAGATGCTCAACATGCTCCTCAAGAGTCTGACTATAAACAACTATGTCATCCAAATAAATCACCATGAAGCAGTCTAAGTATTCCCAAAATATGTTGGTCATCAAGTTACAGAATGTAGCAGGGGCGTTGGTTAAGCCGAAAGGCATGACTAAAAACTCATATGACCTATACCTTGTCACACAAGCATTCTTCACCTCATCTCCCTCTGCAATTCTGACTTGATGATATCCTAGCTGCAAGTCCATCTTGGTGAAGAAAATCGCTTTTCCCAATCTATCAAATAATTCGTCAACAAGTGACACTGGATAGTTGTTCTTGACAGTGACTTTGTTGAGGACTCTGTAGTCTACACAAAACCGTAGGGATCCGTCCTTCTTTTTTTGAAACAGAACAGGGGCTCCATAGGTGCTTTGGAAGGTTGAATGAACCTAATGTCCAATAAACCCCCAATCTGTCTCCTTAACTCCGCCAACTCTGATGGAGACATTCGATAAGAAGCCTGGGCAGGGATTTTTGCCCCTAGAATCAACTAGATGGCATGATCAATCTTCCGTCTTGGCAGTAACCTTGCTGGCAATTCTTTAGGTGTCACGTCCTTGAACTCAACCAACAACTGTTGCACTGGTTCAGGGACTTGCAATGCTTTGGACTCCTCTTCCTAAAATAAAATAACCAAGTATGTTGCTTCCCCTCTCCGAAGCCATCTTTTACTTGCAAGACAGACAACATTTTCCACAAAGACTTGGCCTTAGTGAGGGGAACAAAGTAGGGATTGAGCATGTCCATCACGAACATCCCATGTAAATGCGGCATAACAGACACCTTTGCCTTTGTAAGGAATTGCGGTCCAAGGATTACCTGAAAATCATCGAGAAGGACTGCTATAAAATCACATGGTCCTTGCCGATCACCAACTTTTAAAGGGACTTCTCTTGTGACGCCGCCTACTGGTTTGCCTCTGAATTAACAACCTTAATCTGGCAAGAGTCTTTCACCAAAGCCAAACCAAGTCGTCGTACTTCCTGGTCAGAAATAAAATTATGGGTTGCACCTGTATCAACCATTGCCTGGACAGCCACATTGTTCAGGCGAATTTGCACAAACATCAACCCCCTCTTTGCCACCGTCTCCTCTTTACGAATTGCATTAAGGAGTTGTAATGGGTTGACTCGTGTTGGTTCATTAGAGCATTCAATTTTCTCAGCCATGACGGCACTGAGCTTTTTCTTCTTGGGGCAATTTCTGGCACGATAAGGGCCATTACAAATAAAACAGTCTGAGTCAGCACCTCCCTTTGATGAAGAGATTTTGTCAGTCGATTTTTCTGAATTGTCAGACTTCTCAGCCTTTTTCTTCTGCTTGTCTTTCTTAGGGAACTTGGCTTTCCTTTTTGACTCATTCTCTAGAGGGTTAGCCTACGTTTTTTAGTCAACCAGCACGTCCGCTGCGGACATAGCAGTGGGTAAGTCCTTTACCCCTTGCCGACGAAATTCTGCCTGTGCCCAAGTTTGGAGGCCAAACATAAAGTTGAACAACTTGTCTTCCTTTGACATATTTTTGATGTCAAGCATCAGAGACGAGAATTGCTTCACGTACTCCCTCACGGTGCTTGTATGTCGAAGTTTCCTCAATGAATCACGGGCTTGCTAAGTCGTGTTGCTGGGAAGGAATTGCTCCTTCATTTCAGCGGACAGAGACTCCCAAGTAGTAATTGGAGGACGAAATTTGTCCTCAGAACCTGTTCACCACCATAATTTAGCATCACCAGACAGGTACATGCTAGTGAGATCTATCTTCTCAGCATCCGGAGTGCAGACTGCTTTGAAGTAGTGCCCCATATCTCACAGAAATTTCTTGAGTTCTTTAACATTATGACTGCTTGTGAAAGGCTTAGGGTCAGACACTTTAGCTTTCTGAGTGTTTTCACTGCCAGAAGTCAAAGAAGCATTTAGCAGTGCCTTCTTGAGCACTGAAACGTCTGTCTCGAGGGAGCTCAATTGTTCTCATGTATCATCGGTCCATGTGGAGACCGTAGCCAGCACGTCAACGACTTTGTTTTTCACTCGACTGAAGTGATCAGATTCATTCTTTTGAAGCTGTTCATGTGCAACACGCATCTCTTCAAGCCCGCTGATACAGCAGCTCAAGTTGCACAAAGAGAGCCACAACATCACCGGACTGTGGAGGACCAACCAACTCTTCCAAACGTGCCACCCTTTCCCTCAGATCAACATTCGTTTGGCCAGTCATAGTTGATCTTTTGCCAAAATCACACTCTGATACCAAAATATCACGGGGTAACTTTCGTTTTTCTTTCGAGACTACCTGTAAAGCCGTTGCTATTGCAACCAGCCATATACAAACTCAAGAATAAGGGACATAAACTCACACAGAAGGCACACACGAATTTACTGGAACAAAACTCTCAAACCTTATATATTGAACTCAACAATTTACAAGAAACTCTCAAAGCCAGAACACTCTCTCCCCATCAGAATGCTCAAGCACCCCTATTTGTACAAGAGTAAGGCAGATGACACCTCCATCTGCTAAAGGGTAGTTACACACATTTTTGCTATTCTAAAGCATACTTGGCTAGCAGGCTTGGTCTCTGTACGACACCTGACAGGCAGTTCCACCCATTTCAGTAACTGATGTGGAACTGCCCTTCATCAGCATGCATATGGATTGAATTCAGACTAGGGACGCCTAGAACTGCCTCAACAACTGCCTTAACTGTGTCTCAACATTTACAACTGTCCACATCCTCCTGGTCACATGCATTGAGCAACTATGTGCCAGTCATGTGCCCACATTCAGCAGCCAGCCTTGTTTCACGAACCAATGTGCATGCTGGGTTCAATCTATGCCATGAAATCCGAAGTTGTGCACCCACATTGCTTCAATTGAGCCCACCACATGCTGTCATGCTCAACCGGGTGGTCTCATGCTGCCTTGGTTCGCCCCAATTTGCCGAACCACTTAGTCACGTCACCAAGACCGGCCATTTGCACCCAAGTCACTTAGGGTGTGATAATAAATAAGTATCAATCCCTCACTTTAGAAAGATATATATGTGGATAGACTCTCTGTAACCTTGTACTCTTCTTCCCCAAATAATAGATAAAACCCTCAGGAGCAAGAGACTCCATTAAAGTGGACTAACCAACCTTAAAAGCTTCAAATCTTCTGTCTATCAATTTCAATTGAAGGTTGTTGTCTCTGTGATTTGCTATTCACCACTATGAGCCTAGTAGCTCAGATTGGTGGCCTAGTGAATACCCATTATCATCCTTAATAAATCTTTAACTCATTTCCCCCCCCTTTTTTTTTAAGTCCCGAGCTCTGCTACACAACCGCGTAAATTACACCATCAGTTATAAACTGACCAACCAACTTGGCCAATTTGTGTAGATGGCTCTTGTCACACCCCATCCCAGAAAAGAGTTAGGGTATGAATATATCTAACTTGTAATCTATACATCCAATACTTACATAGCAGATTAATGTTTACAATACTTCCTAACCAGCTACCATGACTTATAGCCTATGAAATACGAATACGGATACGAGATGTGAGTACGATACCATACGGATACGATAATACGACAAAGTCTTAAAAAATAAGATACAAGTACGGTCAAGATACGACTATAACAAAATATATTTATTATTTTTAACTAGCTTAATACTTATATATTTTGGTAGTTTTGTAATATACAATAAGGAAAATTAATACTTTTTTTTAGTTTCAAGAAAATATATATCGTATCGCTGTAGTATATTCACAAAGTGAAGTCACTAATTAAAGAAATCAAAGCTAATATTTACCTAGTATTTAGAAGTAATTTTTGCTAAGATAATAATGTAATAACTTTATTTTATGCTCTTTTGACATGCAATTGTAAATAAAATTTAAGAAATACTCATGTGCTTTTGAATTAATATGAATTTTTTGTTAATGTACTATATGGTACGTGAATTCGAAAAAAGATGTTAAAAGTTCAACTTAAAAATTATTTATGTTGTTCAATTACAAAAGTATCCGTGAAGTATCTTACTATTTAATTATTATCAGATACGTAGAAAGTGTTTCCGATACATATCTTCGAGCATCCGATAAGTATCGTTTCTGATACGGTATCAGATACGGGTACGTCAACATCAACAAAATATCCGTACTTCATAACTCATAATATGTTGTACAACATATTTTAATCCCCTCCTAAGCCAAGTCACACTTCACAGTGGACCTCCTTCCAAGTCAACACCCGAAAGAAAATAACTATTGGGGGTGAGAAAATCACAAGCTCAATGACTATAATTGAGACATACAGAAAGAAAACATATAACACGATACAATTACAATAACTCCCATATATTAAAATTAAACATCAATATCCGACAATTCAATAATACCTAGGAGACTTGATAAGAATTAACGACAACCCATTTTTGTTGGGAGTCTTGGCAATCACATCGCCACTGTTTATACCCGATAGTCTCATTGCTACTGCTTACGCTGGTAGTCTTGCCAATCATATCGCTACCGTTTATGCTCTATAGTCTTAGCGGTCACATCGCTACTGTTTATGCCCGAGAGTCTCGACAACCAATAACATCTAGAAGCACATAATCACCATAAATAGCATTTAAACTCAGAACCAATCACAATTCCATAAATTAATATTCCACTACATCACATTCTAGCTAATACACATAAGGATAGCTATTAGTCAAACAATCACATTTCCAATCAATTTGAATCAATACACTCACCTTGGGTAAATTCCAAACCCAACTCAATCCCCCTATGCAAACTTAGATAAACCCCACACTGATGTCGTTGTTGTCTCTGGATCTAACATATTTCCTCACAAGACATGAATAAATTTCCATAAATACATAATATTATGCAACACATGCATAAATGATCAATTATGTCTAAAATATCACATCTCCCATCCCTTACCCAAATATCACCTCTATAACCACTTAACTTTACCCGATAATAACTCATTTGGATGTTCCAAGAAGTTTTGGAAGTGAGCAGATAATAAATCGGAACACCACAACAAAACAAGAAAATGAAACAGTGTTGTACCAGTACAATTTGTACATGTTCTACTGTAACAGAACACCCTTGTACCGATTCATCCAAAGTAGTACTAGTTCAATGCGAAATAGAACCCATTGTACTGGTACAACCTTGTTATACCGGTTCATCCCTTTATTGAACCCACTTGTACCGGTACAACAATACTTGTGCCGGTTCATTATTGCGTTTTCCCTTCGTTTTAGTTCCAGTTCTTCCTCAACCTACTTCTCTCAACCTCACAACCCTCAAACTTTTACACCATCAATTATAACCATTGAATCCATGAAAACTCCTAACTATTTACAAACCCAAAAACTCATATTCATTAACCAAAAAAATCAAAACCAATCTTCGGCGAAACTCATAGCCGGTATAGAAAACCTAATATTGAAAACTTAACCATGTAAATTATATAAATTCTTACCAATAGAGTTTGATCCTCTACAAATTTTCTCCAGACTATAGCTTTATTCCAAGAAAACAAGTAATCACCCTAAGCCGATTTGGACCGACGAGCCAAAACACCCTCAGGCGTTTGTTCAAAACCTTTTTCAACAAAGAACCGGTTCTACTATATATATATTAGGCAACAATGAGTTGAGAGAGTCGGGTGTCTCTGTGACTCACCAAACCTTCCCTTATTACACTTACGCCCCCTTTAAATTTCCTAATTCACATACACACCACTTAATATTTTCAACACATGCTAATTCTCACCCCAACCATTCTACCAACTAATGACTCAAACCTTGGAGTTATAATTTAAATAATATTACCTAACTCCCATAATTTGAATAACAGCAATCTAGCCCCCATAATTAGTATCACAAATGATGAAACCCTAACGTTTAATAAAATGTCATCCAATCCATGTCTGGGTCTCACAGCTCTTGTTTGTAACTTTGCATGATGAACACCTAACAAACAGGTGGTTTGTTTCCGCTTTGGAAAAAAGAGACGACATTGAAAGTATTTCCACAAGCCCCTGCAATACCATTAGTAGAATAGTCCTTTTCCAAAAGCAAAAGTGATTTATATGGAAAGGTCACATGTTGTCTAATATTCACAATGGCTGAACCCACTTTTGAAGGGGTATACTAGTGTGCTGGTGTAATGCCTCAATATCGCATTCCGGGCATTAACTAACTATTAACTATCAAAATCATGAAAGCATACTAAAACACCAATAAAGAATATAAAATAATCCATTATTCAATAAATGGCTAGATAAATCTCCAAATAAAACATATATAAAACTTTTAAGTTACATCCAAAACCCAAATAATAATCTTCCAGTAACTAGTAAAATACATATTCCAAAACATTATTCCAATCATCCAAAATTTAGGGAGATTTTACACTTAGAAATATCGCTAAGCATCCACTTCTGGATTTATATGATCTGCTTCAACTTTCCAATCAATTTGCCCACCTAGTGTCATGTTCTCTTCAAAGCCAAAATTTGAATATATATATATATACACACACACACACACACATATGGTAGGATGAACAATAAGCCCAGTAGAGAACCTTCTCAAACCCAAATAAGTTTCAAATCACAAAATAGCTAAGCCTTAGTGGTAAAATATAATATAACAATTTGAAGTAAATCAGTGACAGTGAATGAGATCTCAAGTTTACGTTATAAAACAGTAAAACTCATAGAAAGTAAAAACTTATTCTCGAAACAACAGATAATCACAAACACTATATCTCATGTACGCAGGTAGACTACGATGAATCCACATATCGAGAATATCCTACCCCACACCCACACACGTACAATCTTCCAATCAATACTCGCAAGGATACACCACTTTAGAAAGAGTGTATACCGACATATCGATAGGGACAAATCCTTCCTAAGAATAGTATACTAGCCTCCAGTTTCAATCCCCATAAGCGAATAGTGCGAATTCTTGAAACTCACAAGGAACCAAGCAATTCCAATGCGAGTGATAGGGAACCTTCAAACCCCTCAAGGTAAGAAACATATCTATTCACACTACGATATACAGTTAATAGTAACCCACATTCATTACACCCACCCATACAAGAGATAATTCTATAATTTCCTATAAAATCCACTTATATTTATGAATTATGGTTCCATAAAGGTTCAAATTGAATAATTTCAAGAAAACATGCAAGAGGTCTCTAATTAATATCCTTGAATTGATCACAATCAAGAACTAAAGTTTTTAAATCAAGAACATGTGAATTTTGATATAAAACACGTGTAGGTTAGATTATAAATCAAGAACTAAGATTTCTTCATAAAAATGAACAATTATTGGAGGCAAATCATGTATTTTATTTAATAAACAAATCTTGGAATCAAGTCAATGTCAAAACATCATAGATCTATAATTTATAACATAATAAGGATGAAAAAGATATACATATACAACCCTAATCTCAATGAATGAGTTTGAGAAAGAATCCCTGGCTTAATCTGTAGATAATTCATCCTAACTTGTTTTCATGCGAATTACCACATGTTAATGGCTTCTTGGGGTTGAAAACCATGTATAGGAACACTAAAACGCAACCCTAGGGTATTTATTGGGTCAAAAATGGAGAAACCTTAGAATTTGATCGCTCGTGTATTCATGTTCGAACGTAGATTGTCATTCAAACGGAATTTTCTCCCAATATCTCAGGTGTTGTTAGACTTGTGTTTGAATGGAACAATTTGAGTTCAAACGCAACCCAACATGTCCCAATGTTCCAATGCCATTTTGACCTAATTAGAAGTAAATTCACAAAATTTCATGAAAATACACTTTTGTAGTCTTTGAAGTCTTGTTTCCACTGCTCAAAAATCAGATCAATAGGATACCTGGGTAAAAGGTTATGGCTAAAATACTAAGATAGTATCTAATTCATTTTTACTCAAATTCTCTCCAAAATGCATTTTAACTTTAAAATTCTTTCAAACTTCTAATACATCCCATATTACATTTTTTTAAAGTTTTTTGATCTTTCAGATTCAATAGTAGCCTTATTTTGACCTAAAAACATCTAGCAACTTACCTAACTACCATTCTCAAGGTTAAACACCTCTAAAACTACGTGCAAAATTTAAACTTCATGATAAATCTTTCAATAATGCTTCAAAATTTTTACCATCATTTTATTTATCTTAGCATATCTTTTTAGATGATGTTGTCCTTGTTTAATATATTACGAGGTCTTACAACTGGTGATGACTTAGAGTTGGTTCTGCCTAGCTATATAAGTGTACTGCTGTTTGTGGCTACTAGTACCACATTGTTGCACATAATCTTATGCAAGTCTATTGGTGATACAAGCCTTATGGCGGGCTGCGAACTAATGGCCAGTAGGTATGGCCGAGTTTAGTTGAACCCTATCTGCTCATCTTGGATATAATCCGATATTGGGCTTGAGGAACACAAAATTGGAGCCTCAACGTGCATTGCTCTTGAGCTCATTATGGCCACAGATGGCAATGAACAATGAATAGCTTTGTGTTCACCAAGGCTTGAGTTCAATTAATTTGCAGCATGTATGAGCTTATTTGAGTTGTGCTCTGCTTTCAGCTTGGCTATCTGAGTCAAGGTAAAATGAGTAGGATAAGAAGTAAGCTCCCTAAAGATTTTGGCGGCCCATGAAGGTCTGAGAATATTTTTCTGCGATTGTTGGACAATTGAAAGAAACAAATTAAGTTGTTTATCGAATTTAATTATTGCATGAGTGGGCCCGTAGATATTTTGTGCATATCAAGTATTGTATACACTTTGAGAACACTTGCATTAATACGGTGCAAGTAAGGCATTTTGAAGCACTTAGCATAGTGAAATGTTGTAGAAATTTTATGATCTTGGTGTTGGTTCCAATAATCAAACAAGATTAGTGCATCAAATGTGATAAGGGGTTTGTGGTGCCCAGCTTGTGGGGATAAATTTACACAGTCAAATTCTAAGAATAAATGTTAGAAAATTCCTTGAATGTTACCTTCCATTATGGTTGTAATATATATCGACCTCATCAAAGCATAAAGTCTACTTAATGATATTGTGCATTTATTTGCATGGGAGTGGTGCACAGGAGAGTCCGATAGCTAGAATTTCGTGCTCTTTCCCACATTGACTAGATTGTATGCTCTACTGGTGACTTGAAAGAGATAGCTCTCAGTTGGCGTTTTGGTGGAGCTCAGCAAAAAAGTACTGTCTTTTTTTCTGTCACTGGTTGGTAGACTTGAGTTTTTTTTCATGAACATGTATTTACTGACCCTTTTTCTAGTGCATAGATGCACTAATTGATGTTAACAAAAGCAATAGTAGCATATGGCAGAATATATAATGGAGTTCAAGGCATGACAATATGCTTTTTCGTATGTACTATAAGTTTCCATTTTAATAGTAATAGATTTCAATAATAGAGGAAACCTCTTTAAAGAATTTTCTATATATAATAGTTGTGAGGGGCAATATAGAAAACCTTTGATGCTGGCAGCAACTTCTTGAGTGAGTTTGTCAAAAATCATGCATCAAGGTCGAGGTCAACCTTCCATTAATGGCATCCAATATTTGAGGCTGAGGTTAAGGTTTGTGGTCTGACCCAAAGCATCTAGCAAGATCAAATTTGTAGAAGCACTTAGCTTGATTTGATTTTGGCTCTCATATTAATAGAGCTCTAGGGTGTAGGTAAGAAGATCTAGTGGAAATTGTTTCTCTCGAGATATCTGTTTTTCCTTGATATTTGTAATACTATTGATTGTAACATGTATCAAATGACTCTGTGGATAGTTTAATGCATTTTAACAATTTTGACCCTCCTAGATGTGAAAGAAGACCATTTCCAGAATAGATATCTTCTTCTATGATAGTCTGGTGTATTCTCACCCGTTATGTGTAAAGTAAAATTGTCTTACCTTCACTAGAGGACAAACTATAAGCATGATTATCAGTCAAGGTTTCTAATAAGTCATGCCAATGTTGTTTTTTATTGGAGCATATGAAATATCATAGGAACATGAATGATGCAAAATAAGGACGAATAAACCCATTAGCAATGTCTCTGTCTTGGGTTGGAATTTTCTACCATCATGAGATATGTTGCTGGAGAGTACATAGCCCAGACGGATGGTTGGATGATATTTGATTCCACTGGGCCATGGATCCTTGGTTGGAAGCGGTAATGGATGTTCAAGGCAAAACTCCATCAAGGAATTGTAATGAGACGAGGGCAAATTGTTAATGCAAAAAAGAGGCAACCTTCACGTTAGCTCGTCGGACCCAAATCACCTTAAAAAGAAGTTAAAGACCAGAGGGTGAACTTCAGGTATTCAATGCTTTAGAGACTAAGAGTGGCATACCTGGGGTATAGGGTGGAGTTCCATTTATAGGCGTTTTAGTGTTTGACGTTCATTAAAACTGTAATTAAGCCTGCTTATCCTAACCATATTAATATTTGGTTTTATCTTATTTGTTAGGGTTTGTCCTTATCTCTTGGATAAGATTTATCCCATATATGGTATTCAAATCCCCCAATACTATTCGAATTAGGACTCTTCCACGATGGGTTGAATTGATAATTCAATAGAGCTGAAATTTATGCTAGCTCAATTTTTCCTCCATGTGATGGTATATAGAATCATGGCATCTTAAATTTGTCCAACTAGGGAGTTTGATTTAAGTAATAATATCAACATAAATGGAAGGAAATGTTTTTGAACGGTTGCCTAAGCAGGAAGGAATATTCTTGTGGTTGACTCCTATCCTCCACTATAAAAAAGTTTCTTGAAATCCATATTATCAAAAGGATAAATTTCGCAGACATCTCTTGAAAAATGGTCTAATTACACATTCTTTAATTTCTGAAATATCACTGTCACCCTCTATCATGTTTTGTCTTTAACAAATTTAACAGAAAATATTTGACTCGTAGAGAATTTAAAACATTTGATGTATGTGAAACAATGAATCAAGCGATTTTATAGAGTAAAAACTTTACTAAAAACATAAAAATCAATCAATAAGAAAAAATCATGCATTAAATAACAATGGTTCAAAAATAAATACCATGTTTCGTTGAAAGATTCACCCCCAACTTTAGTTGAGGATTTAATAATCCATAGACATCAAAACAACAAACAAAAAAAAAACTAGAAGAAGGGATCCAAGGTAATCCTCAACACAAGAGAAGTCACACACACACGCACACATATACTATGGGGTTTACAGTTGGCATGGGAGCAATCCCTTTCTAAAAAGGAGTCGTTTTAGGTCAAATCATGTGCATCTTGACCAAGGAGGCATCAAAATCGTTTTGAAAATTGCATCCAAACGCATGAATAAGGTTTTTGCCCAAATTTCCGACTAAAATTTTGCACAATTAGAGGTCAATTCATAGAATTTTTATGAAATACACTGTTGAATTTCTTGAAGTCTACTTTCCAATGTCGTAAGAATCAGGTCAATCGGATAGCAGGATAAAAAGTTATGATTTCAAAGTAGTAGCAAAATCTTTTCTTCTCAAATTCTCCCCAACATTCGTTTATGAGTTGGAGTGCCATGCAACTTTTTTTTTAATCAAATCGTCCCCTATTCCAATTGGATCCTTCCTCCATTGTTTTCTCAATTTGGATCAATTCATCATCATCATAAATCATTCGAGTTGCCTACAAAAATAAGATAAACAACTCGAACAAGTACCAATCTAGAAAATTTAGGACTTTTTAACTCATTTATCTCAAATAATATGTAATTAACACATCCTTAAATATAATAAATAACACGTTTGATGGTTAATCAACAAATACAAAGTGTTGGAAAATTAGGTGTTGTGGAGTTTAATGGAGTTAAATACAAATGGGGAGGTTAGTGATCTTGGTAGTCATTCATATTTATGATATATATTTACAATACTCTCTCTTGGATGACCACTATACTAAGATTTTTTTTGGATTCGCAAATGTTGCCTCATTAAAACCTTACCAGGAAAACCCAGTGAGATTAAACCTGGACGAAGAAAAAAGAGTATAGTGTGCAAATTGTCCTTTATGTTGATGTGGATGCTCCCCCTGGTGAGATTCTCCCTCTAATAGGAAAATCAATTGATCTGGTTACAAACCTAGCGCTTTCCAATAACATATACCAACTTTTTGAACGTTGATAAGGGTAAAGCTTTAGTAAATAGATTTAAAAGATTATCACTTGATCGTATTTGCTTTACGTCAATTTCACTACTTTACTGGAGTTTATGAGGGTAGAAGAACTTGGTGATATATGCTTGGTTCTTTCACATTTAATAAATCATCCTTTAATTTGTGCAATGCAAGCACCATTGTCTTCAAACATCATTGTTGGTGACTCTATAGTTGAAGGGAGTCTACATGTACTTCAGATGTCATGGAATAAAGATCTCAGCTATACACATTCACAACTTGCTTCATGGAGTGTCAGTATCTCAGAATGATTAAAGGATGTAGAAATCAAAATTTATTTTGTAGATCGCCATAAGATTATTGTATCACCATGTGTGAATCCATACCTAATTTGTGAATGAGCCTTATAAGGATCAGAGATAATCTGCATATCCTACTAAATCTGGACCATTGACTGATTGCTTTGAATATAACAAGCTCAAATTTGTAATTCCACAAAAATAATGTAGGATATGTTTGATGTCATTCCAATGTAATCGGGTTGGCGCATAACTAAATCTTGTCAATATATTAACTACAAATGATATATCAGGCCTAGTGCCCTGTATTACGTATAACAAAAAACCTATTGCACTTAGGTATGGTACTTCATGACCAAAAAATATTTCATCATCTTCTTTAGGATGATAATTATCCTTTTTGACATCAAGTGATCGAATGACCATTGGAATACTTAACGGATATGTCATATTAAACCGATTCAGGACCTTTTCAGCATTTGTTATTTGATAGATAATGATTTCCGTTGGATGTATGCTCAATCTACAGGTCTAGACAATGTTTTGCTTTCCTAAGATCTTTAATTTCAAATTCTCTTTTTAGGTTCATAGCATCAACATATACCGCAATAAATCCATAATTTGATCTTTTTATAAATATACACGGGCATATGACATTGTTATCATACCATTCTTTTAAAAAATGCTCACTTAGACAACTGTCAGAATGAGAGTCCCAAGATCTGTTAATGGAGCGTATAAATTGAATACAAAAAGAGAAATTAGGGTTTACTTTTGACGGATCAATCTCATCACAACATGAACAAAAATTTGATGCAGATTGAATAATCGGCTCGATAGATCTCACAATATTCTACCATATGTCCTTCAACACCAAAAACTCGAATGTAGTGTGGTCTGTAATTCTACAAATTTTCTCTCACGTTCTTTCTCTGCTTCTAAACGTGAAGGTAAAAGTATGGTTGAGAGAACCATAAAGGGTGGGCATATATAGGTTATAATAGAGACCCTAAAGAGAAATAAGGGTTGGTCTTCCAATGGCTTAGGAATCCTATTTTGAACCCAAAACAAACACACTACAATCCATTAATAATAAGTTTGTCCACCAAAAACTTATTATTGATCTCCTAGGCCTTATTTCAAAATTATATTTCAAGATTCTTCTTTTTATATGCTTAATAATCCCCACATGTTTAATATTATAACTGTTTGTCAATTAATTAAATTACTAACAATTATATTTAATTGCCTATTTTTTATCTTTAAGATCTTACCATGCAACTTATTTGTCATGTTGAATACTTAAATGCACCTGCACGGTTTGACATAGACAATACTTATGAGCTTTCTCAAGAGGACATTATCAACTCATTTAAATACAGAGACGTAGTTTCTTTTAATAATTAATTTCCATCATACAAATAATATCATCTCTCAATTCACCAAATTTGTTGATTCAAATATGAATCTCACTTTTTGAAGAATTAAAGTAATTATCATTTTATACAAACGTCTATTAAATATATTGGGATTAAGAGCTCAAACAATTATAATAACTATGTGGTATTTATTTTTTTACTTAGACAATAAAAAGATAATAACCTCAAAGACAATCATGTTCAATACACAAAGTGTACTAATGCAACATTTTGATACATCAAAAAGTCTCATATAGCCAGACAAACTATGTTAGAAAATTGCACTATAATTCTACTGGTGATGTGTCCAATTTCATCTAAGACTGTGACCATTAACTCATACCATACATGAATTCAATTATCTGATCTTTTATGTATAAGCTAAACTCTACATACCATATTATCTATAATATAAAAAAAACACACACACACATGCATAATATATACTTAATATAATACATATATTTTACCCACACAGATTCTCATTAAAATAAAAAATGATGAATTTTTATTAAATAATAAATTAAGTTTCACTACAAAAAGCAAACTTTTAGTAAATAACTCTATCAACGATGATACCAAATTTTGTAGGATTGTTTTAATCCATACAAAGATCGTCTCAATTTGATTAAGTACATGCTTCTTGGTTTTGATGTATTTTCTTTAGGCAATTTCAATCCTTGATCCAAATTATGGTATTGAAGATCCTTTGAAAGAAGTTTCCCTTGAGTATGGTTCATGTGTTCTGAACAAGCTAGATCATGAATCATTGTACAAACCCTTGCTTATTACCAAGCAGATGGTGGAGGAAGTTCATATGTGTATTCACAATCAAGAGGAGTTCATTCCAAAAATGTTCAGGGAAGATATTCGTCAAGCATTGAAATCAAATGACACTTTCTCTAAAGACGACTATATCAAATAGTCTTTTGTTCATGAAAACACAAGGGGTTTTTTCTCTTACGGGGAGGAGGATGTGCCTATAGTAGATTTTAAGTCTTTTATGGCTATGTCCAAAGAATTATTGGAAAGACTCGATTATGCTGAGAGGAAAAGGAAACACAAAGAAAAGGAGCTAGCTACTTTGGCATTGGCATTGAAAAGTGTCCCGACTAGGAATGATTCACCAATAATGACTAGGTTTAAATCCATGCTAGCCTTCAAAATTCCAAAGTAAAAGAATCGATATGGATTCAGAAACTAATGGAGTAGATTTCATAGATTTCATGGAGGATTTTTAGCTAGTTTTTGAACCAATTATTTCATGGAGAATTTTTAGGGGTGCCCAACTAATTTTGTGTAAACCCCCGCACTCTTATCTTTATATATCAAGTAATTATTTTTGAAATGCTAATATAAGTGATGAGGTATGCATGAACCCTATAGATTGTAATAGTATGAATAAATACTAGGGAGGCAAATTGATTGTGAAATTTAATTTTTGGAGGTGTTTAAGGTTGATAAGGGTAACTAAGTAAAAATGTTAATTTTTTTAGGTCAAAATAATATTATCATTGAACCTGAGAGATCCGAAAAACTTAGAATAGCCATTTAGCACAAATAGCGGTTTGGAGGAATAAAATAATAATTTTAGTGTTTCGAGTATAAATTTACTTTAGTTTTGAGATAAATCATGAAACTAAATTTTTTTAGATTAAAATAACATTAAAAATGAATCTGGAACGTCGAAAAATTTTAGAATAGTCATATAAATCAAATTGGAGATTTTTGTGGCAAAATCATAATTTTGGAGAAAACCCAAAAAATCAGCCTATGAACAATAACTTTTGGGGACTACTGTGTTTAAAACACAGATTTCAGCTCCTTTTCTTTCATTTTTTTCTCACATCTCTCAGGCCAGTGCATTGGTATGGGACAATGCATCGGTAGGCATCATTCCCGAAGTTTGATATTCCTGCGAGGATTTGTGTGTGTGTGGGGTAAGATATTCTCTATGTGTTTATTCATGCGATTATCTTACATCAGACTTGAGATACATTGTGGTTATTGTTTATTGCATTATCATTTGGATATGATTATCTTGAAAATTGTTGTGGGAATGATTACTCTTTGGAATTGTTATTTATGGTGGGATTGACTTTACCCTTGCACTTAATTATTGTTAATGTATAAACTTGAGATCTTTTAAAAATATCATGTTTTCTTCCAAAATTTAGGTATGCTATTTCTGAAATGAGACCGACCGTTTTTTACGTTTTTCAAATCTCGTTAGAATTTGAGAGGATTTTCCTACAGAGCTTAGTGCTCACCCCCTACCAATAATATTTTTTTTTCAAACTTCATGCTAGAGGAAGATCCCGGAGTTGACGAGTCGAGAAAGTGGGTGGCTCCACCAGAGGGAAACCTAGATCCCGAGGTGGACGTCTAGAGCTATAGTTTATTTTTGTGTTAGACTAGGGAATTTATTTACGATCATGTATAGTCTAGTATTTTGTTTATTCCGCTGCTAAGTTTAAATGTAATTCTTTTGGAATGTAATTGACATAGCTTGACCTATTCTTTTGGGATGATATCGTGGATATTACATATGGTGAATGAAATTTTTATTATTTGATGCATTTATTTAGTGCTCTCATGATGTGAATGACTTTAGATAGTAATGTCGTCTAAGGGCGATTTTGGGGCATTACAAATCGAACTCATATGGACTATGGTCAATATTTATTCATAAATGGACCCGGTGTGGTCAATGTAGTATAATTGCACAAGTTGTGTTTTGGGTAGAGCTCCCTGTACAAAGGAGACTCTGCCCGAATTTTGTTAAATTAAGGACCCCCCGATTTTTGGGGCGTTACATTTTGAGGTGGAGAAAATAAAGGTGGACCACTCTAGAAGAGGATATAATCGGTTAACAAGGTAGAATCCAAGAGTTGGACTCTTTCTTGGAGGTGGAGACTTCGTTTGGAAGTTGGTTTATTTCCCATATTTAGTGGGAGACAAACATGCAAGATTTGAATGTGGGCTTAACTAGGTGAAGAATATGGGAAACAATTTTAAATTGCCAATTTGCCTCTTATTTTATTTATTTTATTTCACTATTTTATGTAACAGGGCTAGGCTCAAGTCCTCCCCTATTTTTCATGAATAAATATTTGCCCTAATTGGGCTTCACTTTAAAAAAATATATATGAATATCAATAACTAGGGTTCCATACAAATATGTTGTAACTACATCAATAAGACAAATGTCGAGTCATTTTGAGACTGTCAGACTAATTAAATACTAAAATATAATGGCATTCATTACTAGTGAATATGTTTCTTCATAATCCATTTTGAGTGTCTCTAGGAACCTTTGTGCCATAAAGCATGCTTTATATCTGGTGATCTTATTTTTATAAGAGAATTCAATTCTGTCTGGATTATTTCTTTTCCATTTTGGCCAATCATGTCTAGATTGGCATTCATCAGCATGGCTCGAGATCATCATCATTTAAAATTTTAGTAGCCACTGAAAAAGAAATTTACTATTTATAACCATTTTTGTGTGATCCCACAATTCTCTTGTGCATGCATCGTTAATAAAAAAAAATATTCGCAGATAGCTACATCTCTTCAAGAGTCTGTATCTCTTCTGTCTCTTCAGAGACTTTTTCCTCTTCAGGGAATTTTTCCTCTTTAGGAGGTATAATTTGAGATAATATAGGTGTATCTTGATTTTCAACATCTTCTCTAGGAGTCATATATAATTGACATTTTGTTCTCCTCTTTTGGGCTACTAAATCTTTCGAACCTATGGGTCGTCCACGCTTCAGGTATGCAACTGAAGATTCATTTGCTACCATAGGTTCTTCAATAGAAATATCAATTTTTGCAAGAGTATTCACGGTTGGTATATATGATTTGGTTATTTTTGTTACATCAATAAAGGATTTAGGTAACTAATTAGTAATTTTTTGTAGATGTATTATTCTTTGTACTTTAGTTTCACATTGAGAAGTACGTGGAACAAAATGAGACATAGATTATACTTTCTAAGAAAATTCATGCCGACCTTCAAGCAGTGAATTTTCTCCCCCTAATGACGAGAAGTGTCTCATTAAAATGATAATCCACAAATCTTGTCATAAAAACATCATTTATCAAAGGTTCATGATACTTGACAATTGGAGATGAATTATACCCAGTATATTCTCAATCGACGTTGGTGACTCATTTTAGTATGTTGTAGGGGGTGCAATTGGGACATATATAGTACAACCAAAAGTTCAAAGATAAGAAATATTTAAGAGTTAAATAAATACAAGTTGCAAAGGTGAATGTTTATGGTAGACACTTGGTTAAATACGAACTAAGGCGGTCGCATGTAGAATGACGTGTCCCCAAGTCGAAATGGATAACTTTGTCCTCATGATTAAATGTCGAGTAATCAAGTGAACTCTGTTGATAAAGGCTCAACTAAACCATTTTATGTATGAGTGTAAGCAACTGGATGCTCAATATCAATCCCGACAGACATGCAATAGTCATCAAATATTTAGGATGTGAATTCACTGATACTATCAGGACAAATTGTCTTGATGGGATAATCTAGGAATTGTGCCCTCAACCAGATTATCTAGGCAAGCAAACAAGCAAAAATAACATTCCGAGTAAATAATAAAAAAAAACCGGTGATCACCTTATTGATGCATCTATCAAGACCATAAAATAATAAAATGGTCCACATGATGGATGAATAGGTCCACATATATCCTCTTGAATTCATTAGAGAAAAGTTGGGGATTCAACATTGACCTTTATAGGAGATGGTATACTAATCAATCTACTTTGTGAACATGTAGTACATGCATAATCACTAGGGAAAAAAAAAATCTTCTGATTCTTTAATGGATGTCCATGTGAGTCATCGATGATCTGACGCTTCATTATTGACCTTGGGTGACTTAGTCATTCATGCCAAACTATAAAAGTTTTTGGATCAATGAGCTTCGGGCTCATTAGATTATTTGATTCAATTGTTCTTATAATTGTATGGCACAACCCAAAAGAGAAAGTGAGAAGTTTCTCTAATATCAGTTTCTAATTGAAAATAATACTTGTAATACAAAGATATTCTATATTACCCTTATTCATAGTCTCAATAATAAATCCATTACGACATATATCTTTAAAACTCAATTGATTTCTTCTAAATCTAACTAAATATAAAGTGTCATTGATTTTGAGTATGGTTCCATCTGATAACACAGTTATTGCTCTTCTAGAGCCTTCAATCAAATTTACAAAACCCGATATTATATTTATATTAACTTTAGCTAATGTTAGTTTTGAGAAAAAAAAAATTATCTCGAAAGATTGTATATGTTGTATCTCTATCTATCAAACATGCATCTTCACTACTCATTTCAGGATTCACAATCATTATTAGCGGCTAACCACATGTAAACCAATTGTCAATACATTTATTTAATTGTGCATCCAAATATTAGAGTACGTACAAATATTTATCTTTTTTATCAGATATGTATATGTTATAGGATACAAACCATGTAAAACAAGATTATTTCTTCTAAATTTTCTATGGCTTCTGAAACAAATATCTCGCAAACTCTTCTCTATTATATCTTGTGTATTTTCATTCTTTATGTAGTAATAATTTTATTTTTCCTTTATATATTACTTTATCACAGCAGTCATAATTCTTATAAAATTATTTGATATAATATTTATCAGAGAAACACTTGTAATTCACAATTGATTCTTGTTCTGGAAATTTTCTATTATCCTTATACAAAACAAGAAGTTTTCTTTATTAGTATTAATACAACAACTAGATAAGAAATTTGAACTAGTGACTTTCACTCCCTTCAGGTGGGGCTAACCATTAGACCCATAAATCAGTACAGATTTGACAAACAAAAATATGTAAACATGTTTTTATAATAGATTACAAATAATAGTATAAGCAACATGACATTAATCAAGATGGGCATTCTAATCACCAATAAAATAATTAGTGCTACTACCAAGATCAACAAGAAAATCTAAAATATCAAAATGAGTTATATCTACTGCTTCATTTTGATGTTCAATAAAATTATTTTCTATCCTCTTTCCCCTCTCATTTATTTATACTTGGTAAAGACCCACTAGATATTTGGTCATACGACATGTACATGACCAATGCCCTTTCATCCCATACCTTTGGCAAACTTTTTCGTGAATTTTAGGGCGTTTATTTTGTAAACCCCCCCTTGTCTAGCTTTGTTTCTTTGTTTGCTTACTTCTAAGGTGGGTTTGTCTGATCATCTCGATGCCAAGTATTTTCCTTATAACCATGGCCACAACCCCAATCACGACAATGATGCGAGGTGACATTCACTTCAGGAAATGCTTTTGTTTCAGTCGGGTGAGCGTTGTGATTTTTCATCTGAACCTCATTATTTTTTTCGACGTAAAGAATTCTAAGCAGAGATGATTTGAAAACTATTGTTTCATTGGATGATTTGAAGTACATCACATATACATTTTATATAGAAGTATAGTCTAATTAATCTACTATATTTACTCCCATATGTTATAGTGAATAAGTCTTCAAATATAACAGCTATTTTTTGTTAGACAGTTGAGCAGGCCTAGGATAAAGCTACTCCTCCTTAAGCAACTACTCCTCGTTCAAAGAAGTTGACTTGGTTAGCTAAACTACATCTAATTCAATACTCAATAATAAAAAGATATGCTATAAAATCAGAATAACCTACACTAATGTTGTGAATGTATTCTATAACTTTTCATCCTCAATAATACTTTGTCCACATAATTTCAATTGAAAATATATTCTAAACAATGCCGAATTATATTTGCTTATACTTTTAAAATCCTAAACCTCAAGTGTGCCCATTCATTACAACCATATGAAAAAATAACAGTCTTTCATCTTTCCTTCAAATTATCCTAGATATTTAGTGGATCTTTTACCATTGGATATTTTTTTTTCAATTCTTCATCAATATGATAACAAAAGAAATCTAGGCTTTCATGCAATCCTACATGGATGTGGTATTCTTTGTTACAATTGAGTTCTCAAGTTTCATGGAAGCTATGTGGCTTTCAGTATCAAGGTCTCATGCCAAATAATTATTTCTAGTAATGTCGAGGGCAGCAAATTCAAGTTTTGAGAGGTTCAACATTACTATAAATGATAAAATGTAATAATACATTTAGAATTTAATAAATAATGTAGTAATAAGCATGACAATAAATTGTACAAAACTACTAACCAAACTAGCTCAAATATTTATGAATTATAAGCATTATTAAATTTATGAGTTTATTATGATAATATTTTATCAATAGCTACTAACATAGAAATTTAAGTATAAATATATGACTTGTAGCAAAAGTCATCTTAACAATAATAATTCAATGAATGAAATTAAAGTTTATAAAACTTTTATGAAAAAGTCTTCAAGACTTTTAGAATTGTAAATATTAATCCAAAATATCAGAACTTTCAAAATATGCAGGATTTCTATAACTTACAAAACTAATACGAAGTCTTCAGAACTTCTATAACATTTTTTTTCCAATTAAGTTACAGAACAAATAACAATTAATAAATTAGAAGGAAAACTTTCATGAACAATATATAATATTCAAGGCTTATTGATCTTTAATTTACTTCAAAATTCTTTCGAAAAATAGAGTCTTTCCTTAACTGATCAGAAGCTTGTGTTGCAAACGTGTTGTGAAATCGACAGAATATTAATAAAATATAAAAAGAGTAATGTACAAAATATATGAAAATAAGTTCTTCAAGAAATTAGTATATTAATATATTGATCTTTACCATCACACTATCTTTTCTTTCTTATTTTTTTTTTTTTTTCTCTTTCGCTTTTCAGCATGTATTCCAACTAAAACATTAAGTGCCTTTTATAGGTACTAGTCATGCACCACATGCATTGCACTTGAATAATTTTTGTATATAAAATATTAGTAAAAAATTTTTAGGTATGTGTACCTAAATTAAATATTATTTTAAATTTATAAAAAATGATATTTTATCGCTCGTATTATACTATAGAATTTTAAAAAAATGGTCTGTTCACAATGATTTGTTATTCTAATTATATGAAAAAAAGATAAAAATAAATTATTTTGAAATTCATTTGATTACATTTCAACTTGTAATCATTAAATAAAATAACAATAAATATTAATATTCTAATCAATGTTTATTTTTAAAGGGTAACATAGTTAATTTAAAAGTTTCATAAATATTGATATTTATAAATAGAGAATAGAGAATTAAAAGAAATGTTATGGGTAATTTGGAGATTTAAACACATAAGAATATAATAGTAATTTAGATATTTAACTACAGAAAGATAATGTAGTATTTAAAATTATTTATAAGGATATAATAGTGAATCAAAAATTTTTCATATTAAAGTACTTTTATTAGTAGTATAAATTAGTATTGAGCAAACTAAGTTTTTCTTAACAAAGAGCCCTGAACAAGTTTTTCCTCACTCTTTTTTATTTTTCTAAAGTTTTGAATTATTAAATTAAGAACAAACCAATTATATTCTATCCTGTATCCAAAATGGCCACCCCCTTAACTTTCGTAAGTAACCACCATTTATTTAAATATTTATAAAATTACTATTATTACTGTATCACTTTTCATAATTATTTATCTCAAATAATTGGGTGAGAAAAGGAGCAATAATGATAAATGAAAATATAAAACAAAAAAAAAAGATGGATCATACATCCCCATCCATTACACAAGGTCGACTATTAATCATCTATTATTAAAAAGTGAGGGACCGATTAGTTGAAATTTGATTAGGACTAACCCCCAATCTTAAATAACGTATCCAAAACATAAAACATAATTTAATCGACTCTTCTTCCAGTCCCCCAAGAGAATTGTTTGCTTGGACTAGATTTCATCTCTTTAATATATAAATAAATTTCTTTTTTTATCCACAAAAAAACATTAAACACTTGGCATGTCTATGGTTAAAACATAAATATGAAGTGACACTGAATATAATAATTGACACCCATATAAAAAGTCAATTTTCAGGAGGGTATATATATTACTTTAACTTATTAATTGTCAACATATACGTTTGATAGTTTTAACAAAAATCTGTCAACATCCACTGTATATTAATAATACAGGGAATTTTTTTTCACCCTAAAATCAGTTTGAGATTTCACCCCCTAAAATCTTCATCCCAATTGTCAGGGGCTTAGCATCGATTCTGCCTTAGAAGAGAATGAGGCACACTGTGACCAAAAAAAAAAAAATCTATAATGTGATACCAAAAAACTATATATATAGTACAAAAACCATAAATGTATGAGATGAAAAATCAAATTACTATACATTTAATAGTAAAACTAGTTTTCCTATATTCTTAACAAAATATATAAAAAAAGATACAAAATAGTTTTTTTCTTATTATATTCCAACTCAATTGTAGATTAGAGTGAGACAAGACCTTCTTTAAAATATCAAAAATTGTCTATGATTTGTTAATTCTGAGCTAATTTTTTATAATATACACAATCATAGAGTCCGTTTAAAATTATTTTTAATTTTGGTATGAAGACTTGAGATTGCCCTCGATCTTATTGAGAGAAATTAATTATGAGAAAGAATAGAAAATGTTTTTGATTTAAGATATTCATCACCAATTAGAGTCTTGAACTTTGATACTTGATAGAGGTATTTCTTTTTTGCTCTACTTATCCTTGTAGTTTATAAATTATGTTGAAAATTTGTTGTATTATGGAGATGTTTGATATGTTTATGTTTTTGTATAGTCTACTATACATAATGCATGTTGTTTGTATAACTCTAATAATTTTAGTTATTTTTTCACTTCTATTATAGGACTTTTCACACTTTGCACAATAAAAAATGTCTCGATTCTCACTTTGTACCTCAAAAGATTATTTTTCTACATTACACCCTAAATTTCATAAATTGATTTCAATGTGATCCTTGGATTAACATCAGTTTCAGATTCCATTAAAAATTGATACACATGTCACTCATGTGTGTTGCTTTTGGGTGAAAAATATAAACTCGTAATTCATATTCTTGGGCACGTACATCAATATTTAACGAAATTTGAAATAATGTTAGTTTGAGGGTCACATTGGAACCAATTTATGATATATAGCGTCCAATATGGAAAAAATAATCTTTTGGATTATAAAGTGAGAACCGAGACATCTTTCGAGATCCAAAGTGTGTAAAACCCTTTATTATATGACTAGTTCAATTGATTGACCTAATGGTTGAATTAGTTACCCATCGTTTTGGTATTCTTGTCGAGTTGATGTACGAGCCGAATTTAATAATTTTTTTTGTGATTGATTTAGTTGTATTATCCAACTCTCAACATCCACCGTTGCTCCATTGAACCTCTCTCTTCACATGGTTCACATTATTAATTATGAAAATAATAAGATAACAAAACTAAAAAAAAAAAAATTTACATATCACATTAAAAAAATAATATACAATATTAAAAAAAAATGACACTATAATTAAATTTATGTATTAATGCATTTATGATGGTTGATGAGATGTACAAATGTAGGTGACAACAGTTAAATGCAAGAGAATAGTGACAGTTAAAAATTGGGATCCGGCTCCTCTACTTTTCCTTAAGAATAGCAGCCCCTGCTGTTCGTCCAAAATGACACCGTTTGCACCTTTTTTTTTTTTGCTCGTTAAATAGCACTGTTCCATTTTTCTTGAACAGTCCCAAAAGTTTGGCTCCAATCTTGGCGCACTCCTAAACCAATAATGGATCCTCTGGTTTTGCGATTCTTGGTGCATAGCTGGAACAAAAAAATTCAAATTTCACCTTTACCTTTTCCAAGAAACGAATCAAGATTTGTTTATTCACAAAGGTAATATTTGGTTTTGCGATTCGTCTCCTTCGTCCATTTCGGGTATTCTTATGTCCATTTCGAATATTTTTAAGTGAATATATGCATAAACACACACACACACACATATACCCACAAATTTACATTTTTATTAGTTGGATTTTCTTGACCTAAATTTAAATTTTAAAATTTTGAATCTTCTATTGTTTTGTTGATTTCATTTATCATTATTAAATTTTATGACATGATTTAATTTTGATGTTTTGGTTTGTTGTTAATTATATTGATCATGGGTTCGAACCTCATCGCCACCTTCTCTATGTACATACTATTCAAAAAAAAAATACATTGAAGCTTGTTTTAGTGTTGATACAATAGTTAGTCCATTTTTTTTTCTGCAGGTACTAACATCTATAATGGAGTCCATTGTGGTTAATATTGTGAACACTCCAAATATTGGTATACAGTTTGACTCGGATGAAGATACTTATGATTTTTATAACAAATATGGAGATTTGTTCGAATTTAGTGTGAGAAAAGACTATCACAATTAAAGTAAGAAAAACCAGATCATGATTTATAGAAAGTATGATTATTGCAAAGAGGGACAAAGAGATGTGGATAAAAGGGATTGGAAAGTAATAAAGTCGCAAGCCGAGATACGAACCAAATGTCTAGCTCACATGTGCATATCCCTCAATGGAAAATTGAAAAATTTATCATAGTCAAATAGGAGGATGATCACAATCATTTATTGCACCTTAAGGAATATGTGCATATGATATCATCCAAAAGGAAGTTTTCTACTATGCAAGACATTCATGTTGACATGGCAGCGAATTGTGGGATATTACTTAAAGATTCATATGAACTTATGAGTACCCAGGCAGGTGGAAGGAAAAATTTGGGGCTCACTCGACAAAACAAAAATAATTACATTCGTGATAGGAGGCAACAAGAGTTGAGATATGGTGAAGCTAGTAGTTTGCTGAATTATTTTCGATTAGAAGCAGTTAAAAAATCCATCATTTCACTATGGTATCCAATTGTATTTTGAGGAGCATATTACAAATATTTTGGGCTGACCTGAAAATGATTATTGACTATTGTCACTTTAGAGATGTTGTCTCATTTGACACAACATTCCATACGAATAAGGATTATCGGCCTTTTACATGCTTTGTTGGCTTTAATCATTTTAGAAAAATTGTGATTTTTGGTGTTGCATTATTGTATGATAAAATGATAATGTTGTTTCAGTGGTTATTTGAGACATTTTTGCAAGCAATGTCTAAAAAGAAGCCTACCGCCATCTTTACTGACCAATACCAAGCAATGGCTAAGGCAATAATCCAAGTGATGTCGGAGACGGGCTATGTACTTGGCACCTTTCCCAAAATGCTTTAAAGCATCTAAGGAATATATACAAGGATGGTTCTAACTTTGTCGCCAAATTGCAAAAATGCATCTACGAATATACGAAAGAGCATGAATTTTTTGAGGCTTGGAATATTTTTCTTGATGAGTATAATTTGCAGGATAATACATAGATGAAGACAACTTGGACTTGTAGAGAGAAATGAGCTAAGGTGTATATGAATAAAACTTTTACAGCAGGTATGAGGAATACCCAACTCAGTGAGAGTTTGAATGCAAAATTGCGAAAGTACTTAAAGCCAAATCATGATATTGTTCAATTCTTTATTCACTTTGATAAAGTTGTAAATGATAAGAGATATGTGGAGTCGGAGGAAGAGTACCATGCTAGGCAAACGTTGCCAAGAATGAAGTTCAAAAAAACTCTCATGTTGTTGCAAGTTGGACAATGTTACACTCCTCCTATGTTTGATTTATTTCATAACGATTATAATACATTCCAGTGTGCTATTGTGAAGCCATGCAATACTATGGAGCAACAACATTAATTTGTTGTTAAATTGTTTGGAAAATAGAGGGAGTATTTGTGTGGATAAATGCTACAGAACAACTTGTTAGTTGTAGTTGTCGGAAGTTTCAAATGGTTGGAATATTATGTAATCATGCACTTAAAGTGTTGGACACAATGAATATTAAGCAAATTCCTGAAGGCTACATAATAAAGAGCTAGAGATGAGATGTAAGGAATATTCATACACCAGATTATAGTGTATAAAATGTGGAGGATCCTAAGTTGGTGGCAGCATCTCGTTATAAGCAACTATGTCCTAGAATGGTACAATTAGCAGCTCGTTGTTCTGATTTTGGACCTGCACATCAATTGGTGATTCGAGGCGTTCATTATTTGTTTGAACAAGTGGAGAAAATGTTTGCATCATATATTGATGAAGGTATTGCTTTATTCGAAAGCAAATGTGTTGATAATGAAGGAATAGAGAATGTGGACCCTAACATTTTACGAGTGAAAGGTATAAAAATGAAGCATGGTGGTTACAACGGTTGGGGTCGACTCAAGCCATGGCATGAGAAGCCATCTAAGAGGAAGAAAGTAGTTACACAACATTCTAATATGTCCAAGGTATGACACATCGAATATTGAATGTTTTTTTATATTTAACTAACATACGACAATATTGATTTGAGGATTATTTGTCATTAAGGTACCTTCATCTTCACAACCAGTATGTCCACAACAATTATCTTCATAACCATTATCTACACAACCAGTATGTTCACAAGCATCCAATACTCAGGTATGTTAGTTTATTCATACATTGATTTTAATGTTATGTTCTCATTGATCCATTCTAATTTATGTAGGGTATGTCATTTGATGAAACACAAATGCAATTAGTCAGTGCGGAATCCTCCTTCATGAACAAGAACTTCTATCATTTTTTCAAGTATATTTGAAGAACAAAAGGGCAAAAGTTTGTGCTGCCCTCCATGGATGCATGTGGCTGAGTTGTTGGTGCTGTTTTTTGCTATTGCTTGATGCTGATGGTTTTGCAATGAAGTTGATGTTGTTGCTACAGTGCTGGATGATGCTTCAAATTGTTGTTCAAGTTTTGAAGTTCAGTTTTATTTGATCTTAACGCTTTCTTTTTTGATCATTTTGAAATGTAAAATACACTATCAATTGAATAATAATAATTAATTTGAAAATTGTAACAAAAATGCTAATTAAACAATTTTACAAAAATTATCAATCTGTACTTATAATTACAATAGGATCTTACTTTACTATACATAGAAAGTTAGAAGTTTTTAGATAAGGTTAAGAATAGTGCAATTACTTTCCGAGAAAAAAATGAATAATGAAAATTGATATAAATATAAGAAACTCAATCTTATCAGGTTTAAAAACTTGTCATTTTGTTGCCTCTAATGGGATAGTTCAAATTACAACCCCCAATATAATATTGTAATCAATGTCATACTTACTGACCAAATCCCTCATTTGATTCAACGCACCAAAGGTAACCTCTAAATCATCCACATTTGAGTAGCTTCGAACATATTCATCCACATCCTTTGCTTCTTTTTCTTCCTCTGTTGATCTGAAATTAATGGTGAAGTACCTAGTAGCCATCGGCGTCGACATCGGCGAAGGCGTAGGTGATGGAGTGTTAGAATTTTTGGGGTCTTTGACAGTTTTAGGGCTTGAATTTTTTGTCAAGAAAAAAGGAACATTGTCGTTTGGTTTTTGGTTTTTCAATAAAGGCACCAAACGGTGCCGTTTTAGGCAAACAGCAGGGGCTGCTGTTCTTAAGGAAAAACAGAGGAGCTAAATCTTAAAAATTGTTTTCACTTCCCTCGGCTTTTAAAATCTCCTATACATTAACCAGGGTATAAGTGATAAATTATAAATTTAGATATCTTGAATTTAAAATTTGATAATTTTTTTTGGAATTAGATTATGAAGAATTTATTTTTTATGAATTCTTAAATTTTGGTGTAGATGGCTTTGTTTTTAATTTGACTAAAAAAAATTAATCAAAATATTCTTAAATTGACCCAAAGATTAACAACAACAATACCCAAAAAATAAAAACTCTTGCCTAGTAGGCAATATCCATTAAACAAGTTGAATGGGTTGTTTGTGGAGTGTGAACTTGGTGGATTACGTATGCAAATCAGATGGTTTGAGGAGCTACATCACCAAGAGAGTAAGCAAGGTCATCCAAAAGCCTCATCCACGATGTCTTAGAAAGAGTTAACCACCATGTCATCCTTTGACTGGATCTTATGGGGAGCGTCGTAACTGCCTCATCTGTTGAGAAGAGGGAGCCAACTCTACCATATTAGTCACTTAGTTACTCATAAGTCGTCTCAATCTGTTAGGAGGCGACTATAAATTATAAGTCTCACCAACACTTGGGGAGCATCTCGCACACCTGCTATCACTCTCATCTCTTTCTTATTGCTTGTATCTCTCTGCTCTCCCTACAGTCCTCCAAGTAATAAAATATCCAGACAACTCTAGCCCTTCAAAGTGGACGTAGGTCACATTGACCCAATCATTCTAAATCTTTGTCTCACCTGAGTTACTCTCTCTCTATGTAATTACTGCATTAGTTATTAATCACTTGATAGGTGGTATACAAAATTAATTTGTGCATCATCAGTTTGGCACCGTTTGTAGGAAACGACAAAATTATCACCTAAGTACTTCTCTGGTTATACATATGACGATCACCACCAGATCCATGAATCAGCTTGAAGATAATCTACCAAGAGAGGAGGAGGTTGCTCCTCCACCAACCAATTATTTTCCAAATGCATAGCAGATGCTGGAGACAATTCAATAGCTCGTAGCTCAGAATCAGTAGATCCTGCAACTAATGCTCATTGGACAACAAGGAGGAGCACAGCCCGGAGGACCTCAATCTAAAGGAGCTCCATGCCCTGGGCGTCAAGGAGCTCCCCATTTGGGAGCATCCTTGGGCACCCCACACAGGGGAGCCTACCAGGAGGGACCTCCAACTCCTCCTCCAGCTCCTTCTTCTAATGGTAGAGACCCACATTTCCAAGAGGATGAGAGCGAAAACTAAAGCGTGGAACATGTGAACCATTTTCACAACAATTCCAAAAGAGCTTCTAACCACTGGGACAAAAAAATCAAAGAAGTGCAGAATCGGCTAGGCGACGTGTTCAACACCATGAAGGCACAAGGACCCGAAATCGTGGATTACCTAGTAAAGCGAACCAACACACCCTTCATACCAAATGTGGCGAACTACCTACTTCCCCAAAAGTTCAAAATATCATTCGTAGAAACTTTCAATGGTACAAAGGACCCACTTGATTACCTCAAAACCTATAAGACCTTAATGAAGCTGCACAACATCCCGACGAAATTATGTGTAGGGCATTCCCAACTAATTTGAAGAGATCAGCCTAATAGTGGTTTGCCAAGCTTACCCCAACCTCCATTGGCTCCTTTGCCGAATTAAGCAGGTCCTTCGTGTCGCACTTCATTGGTGGACACCACCACTAGAATCCTGTCACTCACCTACTCAGCATAAGGCAGGATCGAGATTAGAGTCTGAGGAATTACCTCACTTGTTTTAATGAGAAGGTCCTCCAAACTGAGGAACCCAATAATAAAGTCACAATGACCACCATCTTGGGTATTCGTTCATCAAGCTTTGCTTTTCAATGATGAAACTCCCACCAAAGAGTATGCCAGAACTGCTAGCAAAAGCCCATAAGTACATGAATATTGAGGACATCACCAGGGCCAAGCGAGGTGAATCCTCACACACAGGGGAGAAGAGAAAGGAGAAGGATAGAGAAGACAAGAAGGAGAGTAGAAACAAACGAGGCAAGACAAAAAGGGTGTTTGCCAAAGACCAACTTGGTCTTTCCCCACAAAGAGATTGGCAAATCTTCTTCTAATGGCAGAGACCCACATTTCCAAGAGGATGAGAGCGAAAACTAAAGCGTGGAGCATGTGAACCAGTTTCACGAAAATTTCAAAAGAGCTTCCAACCACTGGGACAAAAAAATCAAAGAAGTGCAGAATCGGCTAGACGACGTGTTCGACACCATGAAGGCACAAGGACCCGAAATCGTGGATTACCTGGTAAAGTGAACCGACACACCCTTCGTACCAAATGTGGCGAACTACCTACTTCCCCAAAAGTTCAAAATATCATTCGTAGAAACTTTCGACGGTACAAAGGACCCACTTGATCACCTCGAAACCTACAAGACCTTAATGAAGCTGCACAACATCCTGACGAAATTATGTGTAGGGCATTCCCAACTAATTTGAAGGGATCAGCCCAACAGTGGTTTGCCAAGCTTACCCCAGCCTCCATTGGCTCCTTTGCCGAATTAAGCAAGTCTTTCCTGTCGTACTTCATTTGTAGATGCCACCACTAGAATCTTGTCACTCACCTACTCAACATAAGGCAGGATTGAGATTAGAGTCTGAGGAATTGCCTCACTCATTTTAATGAGAAGGTCCTCCAAATTGAGGAGCCCGACAATAAGGTTACTATGACCGCCTTTTTGGTAGGTATTCGTTCATCAAGCTTTCACTTTTCAATGATGAAGCTCCCACCAAAGAGTATGCCAGAACTGCTAGCAAAAGCCCATAAGTATATGAATATTGAGGACATCATCAGGGCCAGGCGAGGTGAATCCTCACACACAGGGGAGAAGAGAAAGGAGAAGAATAAAGAAGACAAGAAGGAGAGTAGAAAGAAACGAGGCAGGACAGAAAGGGTGTTTGCCAAAGACCGACTTGGTCTTTCCCCGCAAAGAGATTGGCAAATCTTCATTCCCCTTAACGCCGCTGTCAGGCACATCCTGTTCCAAATTCAGGATGACCCCACAATAAAGTGGCCAGGGATAATAACATCTCTCCTGAATCGCATGAACCCGAACAAATATTGCCGCTTCCATCGCTACCATGGCCACGACACCGATAACCAACGACCTCAAAAGACAAATGAGGAGCTCATGTAACGTCGTCATCTATGCCAGTATATTGCTGGTAGGGGTCAGGCGCCATCACCGCCTTATAATCAGGAGGACCAACAACCCATTGGAGAGATTCACACTATCTATGGAAGGCTCGCAGGAGGAGGAGAATCCCTCTACCCCATAAAAATCCATTCCAGAAAAGCTAGGCACATTGATGACCTGCACCCATCCACGACACGCAATCAAGGAAGTGACGTGGTCATATCTTTCTCAGACAAGGACTTGGAAGGAATCCAACACCCCCACGATGACTTGTTGGTGCTAACTATGACTGTCGCCAACTTTTAGGTACGAAGAATTCTAGTAGACAATGGTAGATCTGACGACATTTTGTTTGCAGAAGCCAATGACAAGCTCAACCTGGGGAGAGAAAGATTATAGCCCTTCAAATCACCTCTTATCAGATTCTCTGGAGAAAAGGTTTACCCTTTAGGATCCATCACTTTGCCAGTCACTGTCGAAGTAGCACCTCGAAGCTCCACGATCAAGGTAAATTCCTTGGTGATAGACTGTTCATCAGCTTACAGTGTTATCCTTAGGCGACCATCTCTCAACACCCTAAGAGCTATGCCCTCAACCTATCATTTGATCCTCCATTTTTCAACTTCGAATGGAATCGAAGAGGTCCAGAGAGACCAGGTTACAACAAGACAATGCTATGTCTCCTCAATGAAGACCAGGAGGCCCAACATGTGGAGGTCCTTAACCCAAGGGATGATGCCACATTAGAAAGAGGAGAACTAGTAGTGGAGCTCAAACCAGTGGTCCTAGATGAGTAGCATCCAGACAGAAGAGTGTATATTGGCACTTCCCTTTCTGAAGATTTTTTCCGCCAGCTTACAAATTTTTTGAGGCGCAATATGGATGTTTGTGCATGGTCACATGAAAATCTCGAGGACGTCGACCCAGAGGTCACCACCCACCACCTCAATGTCGACCCTTATTACAAGCCTGTTCACCAAAAGCTAAGGGGCATCTCCACTGAAAAGGCACAAGCAATGGACATGGAGGTGGGAAAACTAAAAAAAATTGGGGCAATCAAAGAAGTAGCATATCCAGAGTGGCTATCAAACATAGAAATGGTGACCAAAGCTAATGGAAAGTGTCTCCTCTGTGTCAACTTCACTGAGCTCAACAAGGCGTGCCCAAAAGCCAGTTACCTACTACCACGAATCAACATCCTCATCGACGGCACTGCAGGCCATAAGTTGCTCACCTTCCTGCACATACACTTTGGATATAACCAAATCAGCATGTATCCCCCAGACTAGAAGAAGATGTCATTCATCATTCCGAAGGGGACCTACTGTTACAGGCCCATGCCCTTTGGACTAAAAAATGCGAGAGCAACCTTCTAACGGCTGGTGAACAAGATGTTCCAATCTCAAATTAGGAGAACAATGGAAATGAACGTGGATGATATGTTGGTAAAAATCCTCGCTACAGCATACCACATTGACCACCTCCAAGAAACCTTTGATGTTCTCAAGTCATACTGCATGAAATTAAACCCTGATAAGTGCGCATTCGGCGTCGGATCAGGAAAGTTCTTAGGATTCATGGTCAACCAGAGGAAAATTGAGGCGAATCCTGACAAGATCAAAGTCATCTTGGACATGAAATCACCCACCACGACCAATGAACTCCAGCGCCTCAATGGAAGAATAGCATCACTCAACAGATTTGTTTTCAAGTCTGCAGATAAGTGCTTACCCTTTTTCAAGATTCTCCAGAAAGCTTTTGAATGGGGATCTGAGGCAAAAGAAGCTTTTTAAAAGCTTAAAAATTACTTGGCTATGCCTCCCCTCCTTTCACGTGCTACGCTAGGTGAAACTTTATATTTGTACCTTTCTGTTTCTCCATCGGCAATAAGCTCTGTCCTCATCAGAGACAACAAAGAGTGCAAAAGTCTATCTATTAAGTGAGCAAGGCATACCAAGGAGAAGAAATTGGATAAAGAGTGCAAAAGTCTATCTATTAAGTGAGCAGGGCATACCAAGGAGCAGAAATTGGATATTCAAGGCTAGAAAAATTGGCACTCGCCCAGATCTCAATAGCAAGGCGTCTCCGACACTACTTCTAGAGTCACGCCATTGTTGTTGCCACGGACTAGCCTCTAAAGAGGTTTTTGGGAAAGCCAGACGTCTCTGGAAGACTCCTTAAGTGGTAGTAGAGCTAGGTGAGTTTGATGACTAGTACTAACCAATGGCAACCGTCAAAGCACAAGCCTTGGCTGACTTTATTGCAGAGCTCAAACCAGCGGAGGAGGAGGATAGTGGACCCTTGACACCTCAGGAAACCTCATCAGAAACTTACCAAGACATCCAAGCGCCAAGGCCTGGCACCCTACAACTGTGCCTAGGGCATCCTGGCACCTTCAAAGGGCGCCCAGGGCATCCAGGCGCCCACCATGGCCTTTAACGCTCCCTTTCAACCGCCTCCCTAGAAAATTTATGTGGATGGATCCTCGACTAGCAAAGGAGGTGGAGCTGGCCTAATCCTCATCATCCCTAACAACACTCCCATCAAGTACGCCGTGAAGCTCCACTTCACCACCTCCAACAATTAGGCAGAATATGAAGCCCTCCTTTCTGGCTTAAGATTTGCAACTGAAATGGAAGTCTAACACCTTATCGCTTATAGTGACTCTTAGTTGATAGTTAACCAATTGAATGGCAAGTTCGAAGCAAAAGGAACTAGAATGCAGGAGTACCTTGCCATGGTGCAAGCCTTTCTTACGAAGTTCCATCCCGAGGGAAGACAATATGGTTGTAGATGCACTCACAAGGCTCGCCTCATCCTCGGAAGCCCCACCAGAACTAGCATTCATCAGTCACTAGTTCAAGCCAAGCAGGCTAGACATGGAAGCTATTAACATCAAATGTGCATCTGGCGAATCGAACTAGATGACCCCAATAAGGGCATACCTCCAGGAAGGCGCATTGCCAAATGACTCATTGGAAGCCAAGAAGCTCAAGATGAGAGCCTCCAAATTCACTATCCTATAGGGCATCTTGTATAAGAAAGGCTATTCCTTGCCACTGCTATGATGCTTCTCCCTAGATGAGGCTGACTACGCCCTATGGAAAATTCATGAAGGAGTTTACGAAAACCACTCCGGAGGCCGCTCCCTAGCCCACAAGGCACTCAGGTAAGGCTACTTCTGGCCTAGCATGGTTAGAGACGCCCAATAGTATACCAAAAAATGCGGCAAGTGCCAGCACTTCGCCATGGTGCCTAGACACCCACCAGAAGAACTAACAACCATCACAAGTCCATGACCCTTTTTCAAATAGGGTATCGACATCTTGGGCCTTTTACCTCTAAGCAAAGGGCAATGCAAGTTTGTGGTGGTAGGAATCGACTACTTTACTAAATGGGCGGAGGCCGAGCCCTTAGCAAAAATAGCATACGCAAAGGTCAAGGACTTCATCTAGAAGTACTTGGTCTTCCACTTCAGAGTACACCACGCCATAGTCAGCGAAAACGCCAAGCAATTCGACAACAAGTTCATGAACTCGTTCTGCCCTAACCTCTAGATAAAGCAGCCTTATTCTAGCCCAGTGCACCCGCCGGTAAATGGATAAACAGAGGTCATGGTGAGAACAATTCTATGCAGCCTAAAGACAAGGCTCAAAAGAGCGAAGGGTCTCTAGATTGACAAACTCCCAACTGTATTATGGGCCTACCGAACGACACCAAGAGCCCCAACTAGAGAAACCCTATTTTCCCTCGCCTTTGGTACTGAGGGAATCATACCTATGGACATTGGGGTACATTCTATAAGGGTCCAACACCACGACCCATCACCAATGAGGAAGGACTCTGCGTCAACCCCAACTTGGTGGAGGAGGCAAGGAAAATGGTTATGGTCAGCAATGCGGAATACAACGAGGCACTACAACTTGAGGGTGAAACTTTGTTCCTTCCAACCAGGAGATTTAGTCTTTAAGAATGCGATACTCGCCACGAAGGATCTGTGAGAAGAAAGCTTAGACCAAACTAGAAAGGAACCTACCTTATAACAGAAGTAGTGAGGCCAGACACTTACAAGATCTAGAATTCCGAAGGAAAGGTCTTACCCCATCCCTGGAATGTTCAGCATCTGAAGAGGTACTACCAATGACACCTTAGGGGAATAGAAGTAGTAAGCTGAGAAACTTGATTTTATTGTAACTTCTTTGGGTTATTACCCACTATTGCTTAGCATGAGCAATCATCGATAAAACTTGCTAAATTTACTCCAAAAGTTCTTTGCATTTCGGCATTCCATTTCAAAGGAGCATCAGTGGCAAAAAACTACTTTTACAAAAAGTGAAGCTACACTGCCTTTCTAAAAAAAAATAAATCAAAAGTCCCCAGCACTCTAACTACTCTCATGGTCGCCGTCGTCCTTGTCCTCCTCCTTACCCTCTGGATCGTCAGAGCCACCATCACCATCATTAGGCGCCACATATGGCACGAAGCCTGAAAGATCAACATCAAGGAAAGCAGCAGAAATATTTTCCCAAAGCTCCTCGTAACTATCAATAAAGGCATCTATAAGGTCACTCTCTAAATCACCCTTAGCATTAGCAGCTCTTTCACGAGTCAACTACAGATCCACCTCAGCCTAAGAAGCCCGATCGTGAGCTGGCTTCACCTCTGTCTTCGCTCTCAATCAAGCAGCCTCTCTGAGTGCTACTTTCTCGTGAGTTTCCATAATCTCAGCCTCTCTAAGTGCGTCCCTCTCATGAGTCGCCAAAAGCTCAGCCTCAAGCTTAGCCTCCCTCTTATGGGTCGCCAAAAACTCTGCTTTAGCGCTCATGCATGCAGTTTCTTTGAGCGCAACCCTCTTATGAGTCGCCACAAGCTTAGCCTAGGAAGCTCTACCATCAGCTTCAAGCTCAGCAATCCTCCCATGAGTAGTAAAAAGCTCATTTTGCACTGTCTCATAACTCTGCTTCAACTGACTATAATAAATTGAAACCTGAAAAGGCAAAAGAATTTTAGTCTCTAAGGAGGGACTGGAGAAAAGGAGAAAGCACATCCTTACATGAGCCAGACTTTCCAAGAATGTGTCGATAACACCCCTAGTGCCCCGGGCACTAATCTCATTAACGTCTGTTAGGAACACAAACCTCCCAAGTTGATCCCTGACGACTTGCACATCACCCAACATGGAGCCAATCTAAGTAGGTGCTCCTATAGAGGTTCCCAAATGAGAAGTCGATGAATGGGGGGCAGAAGGTGTGGCCAATAGGGGAGTCTCCAGAGTGACGGTCACATCTGAAGGAGTTGTTGACCGAGGAGGCACCACTAGAGGGGTCATCTCAGAGGAGCCTGCCAAAGCATCACTCACCCTTGCCACCTTAGAAGGAGGAGTGCCCCTAGTGGAATAACGAGACTCTACCATTGTTCTGTCCATTGCAGAAGGAGAAAAGTGTTATGTTAATAAAAATCAAGTAAAGAAGGGGAAGACAAAGGAATCAATGTACCATTTCTCTTCAAAGAGGAACCACCAAGTCTCGTAGAGGGTGCACCAGCCCTAACACCGACTGTAAGAGAGCCTCTAGCTCTATCCTCTTTGAGCATGAGAGCTCCAAAGTCTTTTACAGGGTGAGCCCTCACGACTTGCAACTTCCATTCTTGATCCTTTGTGAGCTCTAGAGAACCTGTAAGGGATGTAATAAGTACATATTTTCAAAGAAGGCAAAGGGAAAAGAATAAGTGTGGGCATACCAAGTCTCTTTGGGGCATCCCATTTTGTTGGTACCAAAGCTTTGTCAGCCTCTGAAGCCCACTCTCCATCAACAAATATAAAACGGGTCTTCTAACTATAGTAGTTAGAGCGCAATCTGGTGATCAATTTACCTCCTCTCAGAAAAAGGTAGTACCAACTAAGATTGAGAGTAGGAGTCTCACTTAGAGTATACGCTGCACAAAACTCGTTAGGAGATGCATCCGCATAATGCACCTTCCTCCACAGTGCCAGAAACCCCAGCAAAGCTCTCCAACCATTGGACGCGCACCTGTCCTGGTGCTAGTGAAAAATAATGCAGAATATGACAAACAGAAGAAGGCATTGGGAACCTGAGCCCAACCTCTACCACCTCCTCATAAATGGCAATGTCTCCAGAGGAGTCATCACAAGCAGGCTCGGCCATCTTGGCTCGATGGCATAGTACTGTAGGGAGAATGTTATAAGTAGAAACAATTCACAGAATATCTGCATCGGTCTTGAAAGTACTAGAGATGGTACTTACCTTAGAACTATCATCTTCAAGAGCTACCTTCCCTCGGTGTTTTTTGTTGCGAGGGTGTGAAACGTTGCCCAGGTCACTATTAGGAGAGCTTTGAGGAATCTGACTCCCTGGAGTTCCACATGAATGAATCATGTCATCCGTCGTTCGACCAGAATCATCGTTGCCAGAAACACTAGCATACCCCGGCGTACTCTACCTTCTGACTCCAGAACCAGGCTTGCTAGCTCCGTACCCAACCTTTACCGCCAAGCCTGACTAGCCCAACATCGACTACGCATTTGCTTGATCACACCTAGTGACTGACAGGACCACCTCAACACTCACTGGTACTTGCCCAGCTGGCCTCAGCGTGTTCCTACTATAGTAGACTACAAGCTCGACCGATTACGCACAGGACGTTATGCCTAACTGCATCTCGCTCATCGCCAAGGGCACCTCGCCCAGCTACGTTTTGCCTAGTGCCAAGGGCGCCTCACCTCCGACTCCCTGACCCATGGCCAGCGGCACCTGATGACCCTAGTAGCTTAACATCAACATCAATCGCCCACTCATTGAAGCACGACACCTATGGCGCGTCGCCTACAGCGTCGCTTCCCCAACGGCCAGCAACTAACACCACATGAGACCTCCTCTCAGTGACGCCCATGGCGTTGTCGCCCTCCTTCAGCTTGGATTGCCGCGTCAGACAGCACCCAGGGCACCTCATGCTCGCCCTCTTGGTCCCCCACTTCATCACCTTGGCTCGCGAGGACCCAAGCCTCGCCAACTCTGCCATGGCCCTTAGTGTCCTCTGCCTCGCTGAAGCCCAGTAGAGCATAAGCTCTACCTTCTCCTATGGTCAACATCACGCCAGCAATGGCCTCGCTGCTTACCTCAGTGCTAATTGCTCCATCGCCATGGAAACCGGTGGATCTTCGTATCTCTTTTCCTTTGCTTGACATTAATTTCTGAGAGCTCATCTCAAGAAAAAAATCTCTAGCCTTGGGTTCTCAAGAATCTCAAGAAGGCACTCTCTCTCAAAAATGGGTGAAATGGGGAAGAAGCTCCCTATTTATAGCCTAGGGTTTTTAATTCCTATTAAGTGATGAAATGGAGAAAAGTTCTCATAGCTCACAGCAAGAAAAAGTAGATCAAGAATGAGCAAAAAAAGTTTACAGGAAGGAAAGTAGTCGTCGGTCAAAAGGAGTCTCCAAGAAATCCAAGTCCAAGAAGGGTTGACACTGTTATAACTATAACTTTTGATCCGTTTCTCCAAATGGGGCTTATAATATATCAAATCGAAGCTCTCGACATGCCCTACAAAACTCACGGCCTTTGGCAATGATAAACATTGTTAAGAGCCTAAAAAAAGCCTAGAAACATATGTTTGGGCCTTCCAAAGTTTTTTCAGTTGTGCATTTAGTCGAAATCCAAACCCAACCGAATGCCCTCCTCTCCAAGTTAATTGGACATGGGGAATTGGGGGGCAAATAATGGGTCAAGCCCAAGGCCCCAACCCACGTTGTGAGACCAGTTTAAATTAAAAGCCCAAATTAAAAAGATCCAGTAAGTCCAGCCCAAAGGGGTCCACACTCGATCAAGCTCATCAAGGTTCGAGGAGCTACATCACCAAAGGAGTAAGTAGGGTCATTCAAGAATCTCATTCACACCGCCTTGAAAAAAGTCAACCACCGAATCATCATTTGATCGGATCTTATGAGGAGCGTCATAACTGCCTCATCTGTTGAAAAAAGGGCGCTAGCTCCACCAGATTAGCGATTTAGTTACTAATAAGTTGCCTCAATCTGTTAGGAGACGACTATAAATTATAAGCCCCGCCAATACTTGGGAGGCATCTCACATAATCAAGCACATTTACTATCACTCTCATCTCTCTCTTATTGCTTATATCACCCTGCTCTCCCTACACTCATCCAAGTAGTAAAATACCCAGGCGACCCTAACCCTTCAAAGTGGACGTAGGTCACATTAACCGAATCACTCTAAATCTTTGTCTCACTTGAGTTACTCTCTCTCTATTTAATTACTGCATCGATTATTAATCACTTGACAGGTGGTGTACAAAATCAATTTGTGCATCATCAATTTTAATGAATCAAAATACATGCAACTTTCAAAAAGAATATTCCTTAATTCATGGTGATCTTGAAATAGAGATTTTTTTCCTCAAATTCCTTGGTTTCCTGGGGAGAAAGTCTGGTTTGAAATCTTCTTTAAATCATTGATAATTCAGTTTGAAAAGAAATAGAGATTTTTCTTTCTTATGATGATAAAACATAGTCAAATTTTATTGAAATTCAAATAATGATGTCTAAATTTTCAATTCAATTAGAAAAAGTTTTAATGATTTCCTATGAATTGAATCTTTGGGACACAAAGAAATGGGAGCTGGGTTAACTATCCTATTGAGTTACTTGAAGATGCTGATTCGTCTTATTTATTTATTCATAAGATGAAATTTATTTATTCATCTTATTTATTTTATTTTTTGTTTAGCATTTTTTTAGATTGATTGCGAAGCATGGTTTGGAACAGTCAGTTGAAAGACAATATATATCTTAATTCAAATCTATTTTTTTATGGTTGGCCCCAATGCTTAACATCAGTTTGCCTCCACATATGAAAATTATGTCAGCTATATTATCTCATCAACTCGCTTTAATGCGCCCTCACTCTATAGGTCCAGACCTGTGTACGCTATCACTTGCTTAATAGTTAGGGGCGGCAATTGAGTCGTGTCGGGTCATTGTGGATTCGTGTCGAACATTAGTCAACTCTAACCCTACCTATTTAAATAGTCGTGTCGTGTCAAGTTGATCTGTTTATTTTTATGTCGTGTTTGTGTTTGTATTCGTGTTAACCCACATTAACTTTAAATAAAAAATTTAATGTTAATATTTTATTTTCACTTAATTGAATTCATGCTCATATTTTTTTTACAAACTAAAAATTAAATTAATAAATATAATAATAATAAATAAATAAAAATATCTTTTTTATATAATAACTATGTTAGTGATTAATAAATTGTTACAAATAATTAACATTTTATTTCTATAATACTAGTTAAACATGTTAATTTTGTATTAATTTTGTGTTGTTCGTGTTACCATATAAACGAGAAAATAGAAAAAGTATTCATTTTTAAATAAACGGGTTGATCGTGTCAATTTCGAATTTGACGAGTTGAATCCAAACATGACCCGTTTATATTTCGTGCTCGTGTGTTGGGTCATTTTCGAGTTCGTATCATAAAATTTATGTCGAGATCGAGTCGTGTCATTGTGTTGTGTCAAAAATTGCCACCCCTATAGCTGCCAAAAGTGTGGTTTCTATTGCATTGTATCACATTCTATTCTGCAAAACCGTCAATACCTCAGTGTAAGTCCGAGATAATCTTTTGTTCCATAAGTTAGGGGCTATTTACAACTAGACAATTAAAAATTCTCAGATATACCAGTATCAACAATGCTTCAAAGATATAACAATAGATTTTTTCGAGAGGTTACTGTGGGCATTAAAATTTTAATTAACAAAATGGTATCAATAATTGAGCTCAAATCAATTAGATAAATAAAATTGGGGCTTGTCAAATTAAATTAAGGGGCTTAAGGAGGTCGGTCCTTTTTTGTAGGCTTATTTGAATTTAAGTACACTCAAAATATTTATTTGGGGATAAGTCCATTTTGATTTACATTGTCCAAAATACCCTCAATAGTTACATTTAATAAAAACTTGTTTGAAAAAAACTAACTCCTAAATTGGGAATTATATTATTTTTAACAACTCATATTTTGAAAATTGTGTTAGCCTTAAAATTATATTCCTATATATATATATATATATATATATATATATATATATATATATATATATATATATATATATATATATAGATATATATTAAGCAGTAACACACTCAACAAAAAATAGTAAGATCAAATAGTAACACACTCAATAAAAAAATAGTAATATCAAAACAATAACATACTTAACAAAAAATAGTAACATCAAACAACAACATGCTCAACAAAAATTTAATCATTGTAATATAGTGACACCACCACAACTGAATAAATACTCACATATGGTGTCACTCTATTGCAATGATTAAATTTTTAATTAAGTTTTTTATTGAATATGTTACTATTTGATGTTACAATTTTTTTTGTTGAGCGTGTTACTGTTTAATATTACTATATATATACATACATATATGTGTGTGTATATATATATTATATATATATATATATATATATGAATTTTAAAATTCAAATGATACACAAATATCAAAAGAAATCTTAAAAATCTCATATTCTAATATTTAGATATTGAAAATAAAAAAACTGTTAATTAGGTATGCACTCTTTATGGTAGGGGTAATTATGGAATACATTTCAAAAAAAAAATTAAAAATATTTTTAAATGTGTATTTATTGACAACTATTTGATGAAAAATATGACTTAAAGGAAGATAAGTTTGGCAGTGGTACTTAAAGTCAAATAAGTTCTGAAAAAGGTACCCACATTCCATTATCTCTTAAATTAAACCGAACCTAAATTCATAGCCTAAATAATACAAGATCAAATGCAATTAATCAGGCTTGTTAAATTAAATTAAAATAGACTTAAAGTCCATAGGCCCAAATTAAATAAACTTTTAAAAGATAAAGTGGGTTAGACTTAAATTCCATAAATTAACTAAAGCCTACAAATTTATGGGGAGCCCACTACTTAAAGCTCATATAAGAGTAATAAGGTAAAAGTACTCTTATATGGATAACTATCTCTCTTATATGGATAACTACTCCTAGCACTATAAATAGAGGTCTAGGAAAGGACCAAAAGAAAAGAGAAATAGAAAAAGAAGCTAAGGAGGAAGGAAGACCAACGAAACTCTATTCGAAGTTCACTAAAGTCTTGCAAGTTCATCTCCAAGAAGAAGAACACACCACTAAAGACCTTCTTTGGGAAATCTAAATCATCTTCAAGCCATTCAAAACGAAGAATGGTGAGGAGATTCATCAAAAACATCATCAAATTGAAGAACGGGAAATTCATTGATCTAGCTCTCGTATTCATCAAATCCACCAAAGACACCTTCAATTGAAGAGCGAGAAATATGTCAATCAGGCCCTCATCTTCACCAAATTCATCATCTTCATTAAATTCACTAAGAATCAAAGGACAATTCACGTGAGAAGCACGCCGAAAAGAGTTAACACTACATCTTTTAGTTAAAGTCAATCAAATTGACTATTGTGACTTAACCTTATTTTGTGTTAATTTGTTTTTGAAATTTGTCGTTATAGTTACAATTGTCACAGGCAAACATATTAATGACAAGAAACGCATTTTTGTTATACTATTAATACTTGTACTTGCTCTGTTATTTTGTCCAAGTCTAACTGAGAAAGAGTTATAGGATGTAAAATAAATAAATAAAAAGATGAAAATTTATATATATATATATATGTTGAGTAATTATTTTTGCATGATATTATATACATTATTTTAGAATTAAATAATTTTTATTACGAATATTATACGAACACAATACAAAAGAAATATAATCCGAAATTAATATGAATCAAAATGGCACAATAAAAAAATAACACATAATACGATTTGACACACCTACGTTTACATTCTTATGCTTAACTTGCCAAAAGGAGGTCGATTTGTTTAGTTTTCTCCCATTGCGGTTTTTGTTTTTCTGACATCTCCCTCAGAACTTCCATGCCTCTCCTTCATATCTACCCCTATTCCCTCAACTACCATGCCTTTATCCCTAATTTCCCACGCTTTTCTCTCGCTCCTCTCTTTTTGAGGGTGTTCTCTGTGTATACGTACAACTGTTCCCAAAAGCAGGGGGAGTTTTTTCTAAGGCAATTCCGCAGTGATGTTTTGATTGAAGAGAAGAGGTTAGATTGAAGAAAAGATTGATTTGGAGTTAAATCATAAATGTCTAAACTAGGTAGGTGTCACTAAAAGATTTAGGGATAAAACGAATGTTGTCATATCCTATTTACATAGAAATTGTTTTCATAACCCGAATATGCGATCTCACATCACAATTGAGGCACGTTATGGTTATGCCAATTTTTACGCTGTTGTTTCAGTCAATTACACAGCCATAAATATATGCATTAATTTACAATTGTTACTGTACTTTTTTTCAGTATCATAATTTCAACTACTAATTTTTGAGTTAATTTACGAACTTTTAAGGGGAAAGTTATAATTTTTTAGGTAAGATTAATGTTAGGATCGATCCTAAACACTTTCGAAAAATTATAACTTACCCTTAAAATTTGTAACTTAATCCTAAAAATTGTAACGTGACTCTAAGAAGTCATAATTTTGTAAATTGATCTTAATTTTTTTGTTGTTGTAATTAAACTCCCAACCCCTTCACATTTTCAAAACCCCTTATAAATTTTAAAAAACTATATTTTTTTTTTGGGTTTCCAAAAACCTTATATGTAGGTAATCCACGTAGTGTATTAAATATTAATGAGCTGATAT